>JAEOAD010000017.1:13657500-13815000 GCA_036365145.1 Orientallactaga sibirica
ATTTTAAGTCCAGCCACCAAAATACCTATTGTGTTGTAATTCTACTTTATCAAATAAAGAATTGGGGGATGTGTATATTTCTTCTCTCACAGTTGAAAGAGATGGTAAATTACTTAATCTTACAGAGATGCACAATTCCAATAACACATACTAGGATTTAATAGAAAATAGATGATAGATACATTGATGATAAAATAACTGATAATGTGTGAACCAATTTTTATTCATAAACACAGCTACCTGCACTATTCATTGTGTATGTTGGTAGGGTTTCACAAATACATGTTTCTCCGATTTTCAGCACCACATCTCTTCCAAGGGGCTTTTCAATTACCTTGGTAACTCAAGTAAATAATTTCAAATATAGATTTTTTGACTCATTAGATATTAATAGATACCAGCTCTATGTGGGCACTGAGTATTCTGGTAGGTTTTGAAAATATAAAGATTCTACCTTCTATCAGAAACCTCATACATCAAAATCTTTCCTTTAACCTATGCGGATCTCACTCTCCATTAGAGAATTTTCTTTTTCTTTTTCAGAAAGCAGTGAGAACCAAAGGCAACCAATTTTTACCAACAAGACAAGAAAATATAGCTGACTCCCTGGCAGGAGATGAACCACTCCTCACACAGGAGCTAGAACCCAGTTGAAACTACAGAGGAATTGACTTGATGATCAAGAGTGCTGCTTCCACTGCAAGTCTGACAACCTGCACCAGGGTGATGGAGACAGACACTGAGTATACTCAAAATGCACCAAAGCAGAGATACAGAAACTGCTAATAGCTCAGCACTGAAGTAGACTCAAAACACACCCACCAAGACTCAGGGAATTTTGTGGAAGAAGGGGTGGAAAGATTATAAGAGTGGGAGGACATATTCAGAAGCATTGCTCTGCCCCAATGACTGCTACTCTCACAGCTCCTAGCCTACAACGCCATTGTGAATATCAGCAATCCTACTGAGAAAGGCCCTCAGTGGAATGGGTGCAGGGAGAAGAGAAATGGTGGTACCAACCTATGATGGGTCCATACCAAGTTTCTATTTAATTAAAAAAAGAAAAATAACTCTTACCTTGTCAGTTTTGTATGAGACACTAGCTTGGACATTCCCTATCCAGGAAATAGTGGTCAGTTGTAGCACAGCATCCAATGCTGTTCTGAATTTTCAAAACAGAAGTACTTGAGAGAGTAACAACACACCAAAGAGGAACCCACACTAACAAATGCCACTGTTAAGGATACAGAATACTAATTCTCAAATGCATGATCTTCCAGGAAAACTTCACAAAACCATACAGAAATTGCCTGTGAGTAAAATAGCTGGTGGAATTTCATTATTCTAAAACTTCTCCATTAGGTATGCTTATTTGCTTTCCTCTGCATTTTTCTATTAGCTTTCAGTTGCAGAAAAAAAAAAAAACTCATACTGATTATTTGCTTTCAGAGTAAAATATTGAACTGGAAACATTCTCACAATCCACTCTTGTCCTAAATTACTGTTGACATTTATGTACATGGCACATGTAATTGCCCTAATCTCTTTCCAGGCCTTCTAAATGTCTGATGGACTCAACTGAATTTAAATTGCAATGGCTTCAAATGCTGCTGTGGTTCTTAACATGGTAACACGGACACCATGAATGTCTGACATAATATTTTTGATAGGCTACTTCATCAAATATATTTGACAATTTTGTTTTATGACAATATAGAATTAGATTAAAATGATTTTTTGTTCACTACCTAAAAATTAATGTAGTGATGTATTTATGTATTAAATTTCATGTTTTTCTTATATTTGTGCTGTTTTAACATTTTTTTCTCATATTATGATTATTGTTTGCACTTGTCTGAGGAAGAGGTAAAGGCATGTTTTAGAGAAGGAAGCAAATGGGAAACATTTCTGCTGTTCTTGGTAAAAATTTTAGTTGATTTTTCCCAACATACCAAACATTTAGACTGCTACATAATCATTTGGGTAAGGTTCAAATAATTTATACACACATTTACGATTTTTGTGCACATGCATTATAAATTCATATTTATATTACCAATTTATATTCATAAATACTACATACTTTTGCTTCTTTAATCATTAGAAAACAGTGAAAGGATGATAGTTTGATGACATAAAAAATTGTAATTATATTAGTGTTGTTAAATTAAGTTTTATTGGAGCACAGCAACATTCATTTATTTATGTATCATCCATGACATATTTCTGATAAAATATACTGCATATATATTGGTATATCTATATCAATAAATATAATTTATTTATACATGAATATAATTTATATATAGGTAACAATAATAGAATGTTTATATATAAATAAAATTTATTTGTAGATAAATCAATTGAATTTAGATAAATAGAAAATGTTTATAAATAAATCAAATTTATTACCACTAAATTGAATAAATTCTACAAATCAAATGGACATGTACATAAATGTCAATAGAATATCTTGGAAGGAAAATGAAATGCCTATAAAGACTAAAATGTTTTTAATTTCTCAATTTACATACAAAGAAATTTGCCAACTCCTAAACTGGAGTATAAAGAACACTTTCTCTTCTATACATTCTATTTAGTTTGCATAGAAAGTGAAGTTAAATTTAAGAGTGCAAGGAATGGTTGGGTATGTAGCTCATTGCATAATAAAAACTAGCTTCTTGTTTAATTTGTGTTTTGAATTTATTTCTTAGCACAAAAATGAATAATAAATACTTTTAAAAGAAGTGAAAATACAAAAGTAATTCATAGTATAGAAATAACAGAATGAGGCTCTCAGAAAGAATGTGTACCTGATTTCACCAGGCATTTAATATTCTCCTTTCTATTTACTCTATTTAGGAAAAAATAAAACCTTACTGCTATTTCAGGATAATAGAATATTTTATATGCATACTCTTATTCTTCAAATCAAGTATATACACTTTTTTTTTTTTATTCAAGATCATATATTACAGGTGAATGCAACCAAACATAGGCTGAGTATTTCTTGGTCCCAATTCAAAATTACTAGCAACGTTATTTATTGGACCAAACTTAGTCAGCTAATCTTCCATAGTACAAATAACTACACTAAAAAAGTCCTTCATGACCACTCATCCTACACATGCATATTAGTTTCTTTTCTTGGTTTTTTTTTTTTTTTATGCAGCAAAAGAACACTTAACAAAAGCAACTTAAGGAAGGAAGGAGATCAGAAAGAAAGGAGGGGAGAAAGGAAGGACTTCTTTTGGCTCACATTTGGAGGGTACATGCCATCATGGTAGAAAAGGCATTTTGCTCTGCTCACTTCCTCTTTTTAATACAATCAAGTACCTACTGATACTGGGATGGTGGTGCCCACATGTAGCATTTGTCTTCCAACCTCACTTAACATCTTTAGAGCCTTAGCATATTTTGAGAGAAAGATATACAGTTTTGGTTTTTCTAGAAGGTACAATATAATTAACATGAAGAATAACTCAATAAGGATGGTGTAACAGTCAGCTTCAGGTTCGCTGAGATGAACTTCCAGACCAGACACAGTTATGGAGGAAGAAATATCTACTGAAGCTTACAGATCCAGGGGAAGTTCCATAATGGCACACTTTCACAGGTCCAAGAGAGAGAAAAAAAGCCACAAGCCAAAAGCCATACCACACAGCACACTTCAGGAACTTCAGCTAGGCACACTTTGCATATTATTAGATTGGAAATTCAAACCCACCACCACACCTTAAGATCTGCCCAGTGACACCTTCTCCAGCCAGGTGCCTACAGATCCAAACTACAAACTAATAAAACATTGAATGTATTCAGGGCCATCTATCTATTCAAACTACCACAGATGGGAAGGTGACTTAGAGCATAAGAGCACTTGCTTATGAAGGTCCGAGAGGACCTGATTCACAGTGAGTTTGAATCTCAGAATTCATGAAAACAGTTTGATATAGCAATGCATGCCTGTAACCCCAGTGCTATTGGAGACAGCAAAACAAGAATCACTGGTGCTCGGTGGTCAACCAGTTGGACTGAAAATGGCAGCTCTAGACTCAGTGAGAGACTTCTCAAGTAAATGGGTGGATGAGTGACCTTGGAGGCCACTTGACACTCTCCTCTGGCCTCTGCATGAATGAATATAGAGCACATGCATCTACACTCACATATGCATACACCACACCTACCATACTATATATAATACACACTAACACATGCAAAACAAAAAGAATAACTATAATAAAAAAATAATATTACTTTCAATAAATTAATGTGTATATATACTTACAAGTATGAAGTTAATATAACAATAATCAATATTATTATCTTAAATATGACTTTCTTATGTAAAAAGGAGGAAGAAACTAGTTTCATAGGCTGTTTTATATATTTATATCCAGTAAGATGTTTATTTTAATAAAATGTTAAATGAGGGGAGATGTGTTCTGTAATACCTCATCCTACTCATGTCACAAGTCCCCTGTGTACCCATGGATATTACCACTAAGACAATTTGTATTTGCTGGCCTAAGTATAGCATGTCAAAGCAGTGTCTTAAAATTCTTATGGAGATGAGTAAATTTAAGGGTAACATAAAGGAAATGTATGTGAGAGTTGTATATAACATACATTTTACTCTGAACTTCTGCCTGTTCCCATTGCCCTTTTAGATTTATTTTAGAGAATAGGATAGAACATGATGTGGAGTAATGGATTTTAGACTCTTTGGTCAAAAATTCATATTAAGAAACATACATAACAAAAAGTTCCAGGGCTCATCACTAAACAGACTTCTAAAGACAATATGAAAGCCACAAGTCAAATCATTTTTCTGGAGGTCTACCTACTGCAACAGCACTATCTCTAATCATATATTATTTGTTTATTTATTTTTCTTTGTCAGGATGAATAATTCCAATAAATTCCAGTAAATCCAACCAGAAAGAAGGATATAAATTTACCTCTTGTGGACAAGTTTACCATTGACATAATAGTCCAAATGTGAGGCCTAAGAGTCCAATGGGGCCCAGAGAGCCCAAAAGGCAGTACGCCCCAGACCAGTCCTTCTCCACTGGTGTTTGAAAGACAATTGATTTTTTCCCTTAGCAGCTTTTGGGATTTTACAGGACTCCATGAATGCTGAACGCTCTAGGCAACTCTAAGAGAAAAGCTATTGACTTTTTTTTTTTTTCTCAGCTGTAGAATATTTGGTATAGTTCTTCTGTAAAACTGATAAAACCCAGTGAAATTTTCTTAGTCTCATTTAAGTTTGCAGAATACAAATTTTAATTAGAAGTGAAATTCCATGGAAAAAGATGAGGGGGAGTAGAGTGAGGATATGGGTAACTTATTAGAACTGTCACTTGTATTTCCAGTCCCACCATGACATTGTTTCAAATGTCAGTGAAGCAACAGGATGAAAGAAATTCGAAGCAGAATCAATGAAAAGCAAGATCTTTGACAAAGAACAGAGGTTCCAGAATTTGTATTACACCCTCAGTTTTTATTCCAAATGTACTTCAGCTTATTAGTATGCAAGCACTTCAGAGAAAAATTTTAATTCCTAAAAAACTACTGGTACCATCACAAAAGGGAAGAATGGTCTTTATAACAAAGTAAATACATGATTTTTATGTGATCCATATTTAAAATCCTTGTTACACCATTCAATCAATATATTTTATGAGGATCGTAGTCATTATTATTGCATAGCAAATATTTCCTTTCAATTGTTTGCTAGTTTCATTTTTATATATTTATTTATTGTATTTATTTGGTTTTCTGAGGTAGGGTCTCACTCTAGCCCAGGCTGACCTGGCATTCACTCTGTAGTCCCAGGGTGGCCTCAAACTCACAGTGACCTCTTACTTCTGCCTCCCAAGCGCTGGGATTAAAGGCATGCACCATCACACCAGGCTTTTTCATTTTTGACATACCTGGAACTCATTATGTACCCAAAGATGTCTTCCTGTCCCAGCCTCCCAATTATAGGAATTCCAGGTGTGAGCCCTTGTGCCAAGTGTACATATGTGAAAAACAATACTTGTTTCTTACCTCATTGATATCTTTAGTTCAGCTTTAAATCATTTTTATGAAATGTAGAAAAAATGTCTAAGTATAATTGGATATAGTTAACAAACTTCATAATAAATAATGGTGAAAAATATATTTAATGGGAGTAATTTATTAAAATAATCTGAAATTCTGGTACCTGTATTCTCTGCCACTTTAAATGTTGAAGTTTTGTTTTTATTATACAATATTTGCCAGTTTTCTGCTGACCTTGTCCTTATTTTTCTTATCAAAATATATGTTAGTATTTTATATTTTTTATTTGTGGTGCTTTTATAAAGACAATATTTTGTATATTTTCCATCAATATTTTTTAACTTTTAGTAATATTTTGCTTACTGAACTCTTCATATTCTCTCCTATGTATATGATAAGCCTCCGTATGGCTTTTCATAATGACTCTACTATTATATTCATCCCAAGAACGCTAGAGGTCTCATTTCTATATGTCCTTTTCAGTTCTTGTTACCTTTCATCTTTTTGATAATAGCCGTTCTTTCTAGGCTAATATCCTATCCCACATTATTTTTATTTCACTCATTGTTAGTAATGGTAAACGTTTTCCACTTATCTGTTAAGCTTTTGTACATCTTTTCTTGTGAAAAGTCTATGTAAGTTCATGGCCCATACTTCAATTAATGTATTTGCAATTTTTGTATTGAATTTCTGCAATTCGTTATGTGATTTGGATATCTATCCCTTGTCAGATGTATATTTTGTTAAATATTTCTTAACATTCAGTTCTTTTTTCATTTTGATGGTTGTTTGCTGTGCAAGTATATTATTTTGCACCATAACATTTATCTACTTAGCTTTCGTTTTCTGTGCTCTGGAAGTCTTGCCAAATGATTCTTATCCATTCCAATGACCTGAAGCAACATCTTTATGGTTATTTAGTTGAGTCTATAACAATTTTTTAATTAATATTTGTAATAGTGAGCTAAGGGTTCAGTTTTATTCTTTGGTACATGACTACCCAATTGATTCTGCACTGCACATGTAAAGACCATCCTTTCACAATGCTTGTTGTTTAAACATTATTTAAAAAATTATTTTCAAGCCAGACATGGTGGCGCACGCCCTTAATCCCAGCACTTGGGAGGCAGAAGTAGGAGGATCGCCATGAGCTCAAGGCTGCCCTGAGACTCTATTTAGTGAATTCCAGGTCAGCCTGGACCAGAGTGAAACCCTACCTTGAACCCCCTCCCAAAAAAAAAATTAAAAATTATTTTCCAGCTGGGCATGGTTGCACATGCCTTTAATCCCAGCATTTCGGAGGCAGAGATAGGAGGATCGCCATGAGTTTGAGGTTACCCTGAGACTACATAGTTAATTCCAGGTCAGCTTGGGCCAGAGTGAAACCCTCCCTCAAAAAACCAACACACACATTTATATATATATATATATATATATATATATATATATATATATATATATATATATATATATGTATGTATATATATATAGTATAGTATATATATATTCATTTGGGGTTCACACTTTATTTATATGTTATATCTGAAATCAGAAAATTAATCACTCTGAGGTATTTTTCTTTTTTATGCAAAATAACCAAGTGTATGGGTGTATTTGTTTTTAATTCTATGTAAGTGTTAATGTCACTTTCTCTATGTCACTGCCATTGCTACTATGGTAGGCACTGCACTGCATCCATAGATTACTTTGATAGTATAGGTATTTCAACAATAACACAGTTATTTTGTGTATGTGTCATGTGTGGTGTGTGGTATATGCATGTGTGTGTGTGCAGGTGTGCACATCCTATGAGCCTCTGTGTATGTGTGTATATGTGTGTGTGTGTGTGTATGTGTGCGTAGGCCAACGTCTTCTCTGGGACTCCTCTCACACATCCTCTTCTTTCTGTTTTTCTTTTCTTTTCTTTTCTTAATTATTATTATTGACAACTTCTTTAACTGTAGACAATATCCCATGTTATTTCCTTCCCTCCCCCCACTTTCCCCTTTGAAAATTCACTCTCCATCATATCCCCTCCCCTTCTCCATCAGTCTCTCTTTTCAGTTTGATGTCATGATCTTTTCCTCCTATTATGATGGTCTTATATAGGTAGTGTCAGGCACTGTGAGGTCATGGCTATCCAGGCCATTTTGTGTCTGGAGGAGCACGTTGTAAGTCCTAGTCTTCCTTTGGCTCTTACATTCTTTCCGCCCCCTCTTCCGCAATGTACCCTGAGCCTTGGAAGGTAAGTTTGAGATGTTTCAGTGCTGAGCACTCCTCTGTCACTTCTCAGCACCATGGTGCCTTCTGAGTCATCCCAAGGTTGCCACCATCTGAAAAGAGAAGCTTCTTTAACAAAAAGTGAGAGTAGCATTAATATATGGGTGTGGACATTAAGAGAAGTGCTTACTGGGCAGTTTGGTGAGCATAGTATATACATTTAGCAAGTAACCAGCAGACATTAAACCCTTAGGGCTCATGACTACCCCTGTCATACATTTTCAGTATCAGGGATGTGTTCCCTCCCATGGAGTCGGCCTTCAGTCCAATTAGAGAGCAGTTGGTTTCCCCCATAACAGACATGACACCTTTGCACCTCTTGGCTCATTTGGCCTAGCTGGCCTAATTTAAAGCTTGCAGTGTTCACTATTGAGTACCTTCACTGGTGTTTTCTCTCTCCCATTGACCTGCATGCAGTGTAGCTTTTTCCAACTTTCTGTCAGATGGTCTTTAGAGAGGAGGCTTTCAGCTCAGCTCCAACAGGTTTTTTTTTTTTTTTTAATTGGTATTTTTAAGGTAGGATCTCACTGACCTGGGACTCACTCTATAGATCCAGGCTGGCCTTGAACTCACAGTGATCCTCCTATCTCTGCCTATCAAGTACTGGGATTAAAGACGTGTGCCACCATGCCCAGCATTATTTTTTCCTTTGAGACACTGTCTCTCTCTCTTAACTCAAAGCTGCTGTGCATCAGTGAGCCCCAGCTATTCTGTCTCTGTCCCTCACTGACTAGGTTTACAGACATATACGGCTTCACCCAACTTTTTTATGTGGATTCTAAGGAGTGCAATTTGATGATCTCAAGCCCAGGAGGGCCTCCCACTTAAGTGGCAAGTGCTCTTATCCACTTAGCCATCTCCCCAGCTCAGCAATAATGCTTCTTACAATCCCTGTACATATATTATCTTTAATGTACTTCTACCATTTTGTAGTTTCAGTTGTATACATATTTCATTTCATTTGTTAAAAGCATTCTTCATTTAATTTTGTGGCTTTTTTTTTGGGGGGGGGGAGAAAGAGAGAGGGAGAGGAAGACAGATAGAGATGGGCATGCCAGCAGTCTCTCAGCTGCTGCCAATGAAATCCAGATGTGTGCGCTCCCTTGTGGTCAAGTGCGGCATTGCGCCCTTGCGTCACTTTGCATGTGTCTAAACGTGGGACCTGGAGATTGGAACTGCTGGAGATTGGAACCAGCGTTCTTAGGCTTAGGAGGCAGGCGCCTTAACCGCTAAGCCATCTCTCCAGCCCTGTGGCTAATTTTTAAATGAGATTGTAGATGTTTTAAATGTGATTCTTCACTTCTTGGTTTCCTTTTTCAGAAAATTTATCATTGGCCTATAACAATACTACTGATTTTTCTCTTTGATTTATTTTGTCTTGTACTTTGCTAAAATTTTCTCAGTAGTTCTGGTGGTTTGTGGTAGAGTATTGGGCTCTTCTGTGTGGAAGATCATGTCATATGTGTGGTGTGACATTATAATTTAACTTAATCTTTTCCATTTGGAGAAATTTCCCCTTGCCTGATTGATCTGGCTATGGCTGTGGGTTTTAAGTAAAAATGTATATCCTGGGCTGGAGAGATTGCTAAGTGGTTAAGGTACTTGTCTGCAAAGACTAACAACCTAGGCTTGATTCCCTAGTACCCATGTAAAGCCAAATGTACAAGGTGGCACATGTGTTTGGAGTTCTTTTGCAGTGGCTAGAGGCAATGACATACACATTGTCTTTCTCTCTCTACCTCCCTCTTTCTCTTTGTCTCTCTCAAATAAATAAAATATTTTTAAAAATTAAAAAAAAAATGTATGTCCTGCAATGGTCTTGGTTTGTCCATGTGTGTAACACTGAGGTGGCGAATGGTTTCTGGGACAGACAGTAGTATTGAGAACCATAGCTAAGAAGCCCTGTGCCTTCACTCAGGGATAGCTGTTCTGACCACTCTAGGATCACCCAGGCCATTTCTTCTCCCTACAAAGATTTCCACCCACCAGTTACAGAAGTTTCCCTTCTACCTGGCTTCTCTTGGAGAAATGACCAAGGCACAAAGGGACAGTAAAGAGCTGGGGCTCAAAGCATGAGCCAAGGCCCAGGTTTTCATCCCAACTTTGTGATGTTGGCCAAGTTACTTAACATCTTCAACCTCATTTTTGATCTCTATAAACAAGGGACAGTAGTGGCAGTGTTTTCTTTGGAGGCTGTTGCAAGAAATGTAAAATACTGTGCACAGTAAGTGGTGTTGTCATTGCTATGTCACTTATTGAGGTCACATAGCCAATCAGGACCCATGAAACCTAGTGTCCCCATTAAAAAACTGCATAACCTATCTTAGCTTACTAATACGAGTAGTTTAATTTTTGTGTGATGGTTGGGCTAAAGTTGACAGTATATATTCTAAAAAAAAAAAACCCCTTAATTCATATTCAAGTAGCAATACCCTACTTTGCATGCTGTATAATTCTAAAAGAGGGTTCAGAGTAGTCTTCACTTCTGCCATTATGTTTCTAATATTCCTTTAACTTTTTCCTCAAGGTTTCCATCTCTTTACTTACATTACTCATCTGTTTTTAAATGGTGTGCAGTTTTTCATCAGAACTATTAATATATTAATGAAAGTAGTTTAAAACCCAATAATTACTTCCAATTTTTTGTGTTTTTCTCTGTCTGATTCTGTTCTGATGGTTGGTATTCCCCATATTTGTAATTTCTTGTTGAAAGCCAGACATGCTATCTACAAATGTCTGTTGAAATAAATTGGCCCTTTTTTTGTTTGAAGTCTTAAGCTAGTTTGACTATCATTGGTCTGTAATTTGCCCTGTACTTCTATATGTCAGAAGTTTCAATGTCTCTAATGTTCTTGTTTTAGAATTACCTTTTGATTTTGGGCATTCCTAAGTATGCCTTTTTAGAGGGTATCTTGTATTACAGGTATTCCCACCACAGACCAATGTTATCATTATAGAGCCCTGTTTGCATGATGGGAAAGAATGCAAGAATTAACATATTCTATAACCTGCCAATTAAAATACTATTTAGGCAGTCTGTGTCTTGGTGATGGAATTTCCATGATGTTTCTAGGAATTTTAGGGCCAGAAAAAATATTCTATAAGATATATGTGAATTTATATAATTACTTATTTTTCAAACTAATAGTATATACATCAAAGATTAGCACTAATGTAAATTATAAACTTTTTGATAATGTTTCCTGCTACAGGCATGTTATGTATCTGCGATAGTAAAGGGGGAATAGTATTTTCTGTCAGATTTTGCTGTGAACTTAAATTTTTCTTAGAGTAGCCTTTTAAATGTTTTTTTAAAATATTTCTTGAGTAGCGCAGTTATTTTTTTCCCTTTAACTCTTGTTCACTTACTAAGTTGCCACATTTCCAAACTATTTCTTTGCAATTCTGAACCTTATTGATCATCTTTTCCATCTCAGATGATATATAAAGGCTGGAGGAGTTCCAATGTGAAGAGTTCCCTTTCCTCTAACTGAAGTAATATTCTGAAACACCTCTTCTGGGATGTAAATCTTTACTATGGAGACATCTCATGATGTAACTGAGTGATTATTCCCCTGTTCCTCGTATGGAACTAGGAAGAATTTTCTTTTAAATTTTTACCATGGTACCTTGATGTGATTCTTGGAAGAAAAATAGAGAAAATGCTTCCCATACCAAAGTCTGTAGCTCTCAGAAGCTTCTTGTAATCATGTTTGCATGCAGGGAATTGTGTTCTTGTGTTAGCATGCATGGAATTTAATTCTCATGTTAGCATGAGCAGAATTATATTCTCATGTTAGCATGCACAGAATTGTATTCTCATGTTAGCCCACACATAATAGTATTGCCACTGCTGATTAAATACAGACACTTGTGGCACTTTTTGTACCAGGCTTTATGTAGGTGGCTAGGGAATTGAACCCTGGATAGCAGGTTTGCAAACAAGTGCCTTTAACCACTGAGCAATCGCTCTATGTCCGTTTCTTTTTCTTTTTTGCCCTCAGTTTTGTTTTGTAAGATTGATTTTCTTTAAGCATAAGTCACTAAAGGACATATGAACCTGTGTAAACTATCAAAAAAAATTCAAAGAGGAGAACTTGGTCAGAAAAACTATTGTTTGAAGATTGAACTTAATTTTGGGATAGGTTTTAAAACATCCCTAGGAATTCCAAGATTGCTGCCATGGCAATTATAAGCCAGTTATCCAAAGAGCATTTTCCTCATTGACTCAGAAGAAAAGAACAAACAAGAAAAAAGAGCCCAAGTCAGTAGCAGGCACCAGAATGAACCTGTATCCAGAAAGTAAATAATTCAGTTAGAATCTTTAGCAAGGACTAAATTTTCACACTTGTCCTTGACTTAGTGCCTTTGTAGGTAAAAATGTTTGAAAAGCTTTGCTCTAATGCAGACCAGAGCAGAATAATGCTTCTAAAGTAATTTCAAAGTGAAAAGAAGAAAGCAATAAGCACAGTGGTGGGTAGATTGGAGACTGTGGGAGTACATGCTCAAAGGGAAGTCTTCTTACCTAAATGAAGAGAAATGAGAGGAAGGAAGGAGGGCAGACAGACTTGCCCTAATGTGGCCAGATCTGTTCAGACTCAGCTTATTTTCCCCATCGCTGAGAAGGGGCAGCTGAGCCATCCATCACAGTCACATCATTTTTTCTCTGTTAAATAGGCAACTTGTCAGGTAGGTAACTAAATATACGTTATGCTCCAACAATGTCACTTAGGAATAGAATGAACACTATGAGCGTGACTTTCACAACACAACATTTCATTACCTAACAGGAGCAGCTCGAAATAAAGCTCAGGGCAATTTCCCAACCACCAGTTCAGGGAAGCCAACATCAGTTGAACTTTAGCAGAAGGGAAAATGGAACTTCTGCAAAAAGTGAACCTGAAGGGAATACTTTCCTGAGTATCTTATTCATTTACATCAAGTATGCTTAGGAGATGGCATTTGTGTTGTTTTAAATGTTTAATTAAAAAAAAAACAAAACAAAACAAAAAAAAAAAAAAAACTAAGATATTAAACAAGACAGTTACACTTTAAATCAAATAGATTTCTAAATTAACATACATTACTGGTATGTCAGCTGTCCCATACTAGTAATGTGTGTTGAGGATAAAGTTCACATTTCCTTGCATTGAAATGCTTTCAGAAAATATATTGTGATTTTTATCATTGATATTTGGCCTAGAGTATCTTCTTTTGATGCTGAAAAATTCCTCAACAGTCATTTCTGAATGAATGAATCATATCACACAGCACTTGGTGCTTGCAATTTTAGAAAATATAATTACTTCAAGGACTTCTTGATATAAAGGAAATATGACATTGTAATATTGAATATTTCATCAGTATGTATTTATCTAATTGTCAGGTACCACATAATGTGGCTACAAATATCTAAGGAGAATATATGATGTAAGCATGAAATCCATCCACTATTCAAAAATGGTGGATACAAAGCTCTACTATGTTATTTAAATACATAATGGTAATTCCTTACTTAAGATATTCAGTAGTCCAATGTACTCTCAACCAACTACTACAATGAAATGAGTCTGATAGTGTTACCACCAGCTGGGCAGCAAAGTTGGCAATCATTGATAAGTCAGTCTCTAGTTCATTCTGCCTCTCTTTAACTCTCTTTATTTAGATAAAAGGGATGGCAAGAGATTATAGACAAGACTCTCATTAACATGCAGTCCCTATAAGAATTATATTTTTTGCTTTCACTTACATTGTTAAATATATTAACCAATTTATTATCTCTCTGTTTGAAACTATGTGTTTCCTTTCTTTTAGCGTTTTATTTATAGATGATTTTATCAATCAAAGTTTTAATTAAAATATGTACAAGACTATTTTGGTTAAATATTAGTTTGGTTGGGGTTTTTAATTTATTTGCCTTTTTCTTACTTTTCTTTCTTCTCTTTCTTTTTGTTTTTTTTTGAATATTTAATTATTTATTGTTTTGACAGAGAGAGAGAGAGAGAGAGAGAGAGAGAGAGTGGGTGCATCAGGGCCTTCAGCCACTGTAAACAAACTCCAGACACGTGTCCCCCCTTATGCATCTGGCTAACATGGGTCCTCAGCAATCGAACCTGAGTCCTTTGGCTTTGCAGGCAAGCACCTTAACCGCTAAGCCATAACTTCAGCCTGTCTTTCTTTCTTTCTTTCCTTCCTTCCTTCCTTCCTTCCTTCCTTCCTTCCTTCCTTCCTTCCTTCCTTCCTTCCTTCCCCTCTTCCTCCCTCCCTCCCTCCCTCCCCTCCCTCCCTCCCTCCCCCCTTCCCCTCCCTCCCTCCTCCCTTTCTTTCTTTCTTTCTTTCTTTCTTTCTTTCTTTCTTTCTTTCTTTCTTTCTTTCTTTCTTTCTTTCTGAAAGGCTCTTGCTATGTGGTCAATGTTGTCCTCAAATTTCATTTCATCTGCTTAGCTTTCCTAGTTCTGGAATTGCAACTTGTGCTATAACACCCAATGAATACATCATTAAAAGAAAAACAAGAACTATCCTATCCTATTCTTTACCTCCACAGCATTGTTTAACTTAGTTATATGAAAATTATTAAACAATATATGATTCTGAAAGGAAACAAATGTTGTAGGCCCTACAGTCTTCTGCACCCCAGTTGCTGATGTCATAAACTGTTATATTAAAGATTCCCTTACCTGCAAAGCCTAAATACCCAGGCATGGTTCCCCAATACCCACGTAAAGCAATTGCACAAAGTAGTGCATGTGTCTCGAGTTCATTTGCAGTGGCTGGAAGCCCTGGCATGCCCAGGAATAAATTAATAATAATAAATTAATAAATTAAATCTGAAAAAAAATCCGGGTGTGGTGTTACATGCCTTTATTCCCAGGGGGGCAGAAGTAGGAGGATTGTCCTGAGTTCTAGGCCAGCCTGAGACTACATTCCGAATGCCAAGCCAGCTTGGGCTAAAGTGAGACCCTATCTCCAATAACCAAACAAACACCAAAAAACAATCCTTACATGCAATAACTCCACCCATTTTACTTGTCACAGAAACTACAACCTTTGCTCAGACTTTAACATTAACTTCATGAATTCCCCTACCAACAACCTACCCTCTAACAAATATAAACCAAGGTATTTGTTTATCCTAGGTCATCCAGTCTGTCTGTATATTCTTCTGTCTTTAAATCAGGCTGCACATCCAGCTCAAGATGTGCCAGCTCTAGCACAGCAGCCACAGCGCAGGACATCTCACATAAAGTTACATTATCTATTACCCTTCTGGAAGTTTAGATACGTGGTTTCTTCACTAAATCCATACTAGTTTGTATAGAATAACATGTTCGACTCTCTTTGCTCTTGGATCTAAATATTGGTATGTATCAATTTTTATTTATTTATTTATGTGTGTGTGAGAGGGGGCGGGGGACAGAGGAAGGATTTTATTCCATACCCCACACAGTCATGGAACTTACTGTCTGTCGCCCAGGCTAACCTAAAATTCACAGCAATTCTCCTGCTTCAACATTGAAATATTGGGATTATAGGAGTTAGCCACTGAGCCTTTCTGTGTCCTGAAATATGTATGCTGATATCATTACCCTGCAAACTGATATTTCGTGACAGGGTCAGATCTTAAACATAAACCATCATGGATAGAATTAGTATTGTACCGAAGAGGCCTAAGGGAAATTTACTAAGGGAAAAAAAAAAAAAAAAAAAAAAAAAAAAAAAAAAAAGCTTTAGTTTGTGCAGTCAATAAAAGTTTCCATAAAATTAGAGTAAGATTTAAATTTTAGTTTTACATATGGTGGGGTTTCTTTTATCAATAATTAAGTGCAAAATCATGAGCTTCCTAAGGACAGGTCCATCAATGGTGGTTCCCATATCTTCTGTATGATGTTATTAACTAGGACCATAGCTATCTTAGTTGGTATAAATATAATTTTTGATAATCATACAATGAAAAACACTCACAATACATTTCTTATAATCTAACCCTATCCTTAAATGACTCATGACTTATATGATGAGTTTATACTGTAAAAATATTATGTTTAGGTGAACTAAATAATTATGCTTATTTTAATGCATTCCTTCATTATAATATTAGTATCACTTATATCTGTTATCCAACACACTGAAAGTTTCATATAGGCAATGATGGCTTCTAGTTTGTTATGGTTGTTTTTTTGAACCACCCAACCCATATATATAGAATATTAATGATGTATATTGTTAATGAATCATTGAAAAAACATAATATTTTAGATAAGGACAGTTTAAAGAAGAATTTACATATCTTCTATGTTTCAATAACCTACTGAAATAAGAGATACAGAACAAGACACATTTATTAATTCAGAAAAAGCTAAATTGGCCATTTCTAAAGAGTTTATGCAGAAGCATTATCTTTGGTTTGCCATCATCGTGCCACTTCTAGTGCTCAATGTGATTTAGCACAAAAGAAGACCTGCTTCTTACAAGGACTCTCATCTTAGGCAAGCTCAGAATACTGATGTACAAAATTCTCATATCAACTTATTTCTTTGTCTTGAGCAATATAATTATTTCAACAGAGCAGAAAGCCAGCAGTATGATTAGCATATTCTTTTAAATTCTGGTGCTTCCAGAAGTCAAATAATAAGCAAAAGGTGGCTTGATGAGTGCTGGATCATTACAATATTTGAATGTTGAATTGCTTCAAGTTTAATCCATGCTGTGCTCATCTCCATAATGGAATTGTAAATGCCAGTCAGCCGTCAATCCCCAACCACTGGCCCTCTGACTTGTGCTATGTTTAGCTGGCAAATATATGTATTTTCCTCTAAACATCCACATCTGACAAACTTTTCTTCTGATTATTTAATCTCTTTCATAAAAAAATAAACAGTAGTGGTTTACAAGGAGGGGTGAGGGAAAATTGAGTTGTTGTTGAATAGGTATAAAGATTAGTTATTACAGGGCTGGAGAGATGGCTTAATGGTTAAAGTGTTTGCCTCCAAAGCCATAGGACCCAGGTTCAATTCCCCAGGACCCACATAAGCCAGGTGCACAAGGTGGTGCATGTGTCTGGAGTTTGTTTACAGCAGCTGGAGTCTCTGGTGTGTTCATTCTGCCTCTATCTACCTGCCAATCTCTCTCTCTCTCAAATAAAATAAAACAAATTAGTTATTACAGATTAATAAATTCTATATGTCTATTGCACAGCCTTGTACCTATCATTAAATATCCTTTAGTAGGCACACTAAAATTGATAAAGTGGTTGATATCATGATAATTATTTTCCATATACAACACATATACACAAGAAAAAAGTCATGAAAAGGCACAAAATGAAAAGTTTAGAAGTATTTGAAAGCCCACCACCCTTGTTTGTGGTAATGTTAACACCAGAGATTACATATTTCCACACTTAACATTTTACACATTAAATATGTGCAGTTTCTTATATGTAATTTATGCCTCAATGAAATCACTTAAAAAGTTTTATATGCTTAGTACATGTTATATTTAGCTATATGACACAAGGTTCTTTATGCAAATTTCATTTTATGTAATATTTCTAATGCCATAAGTAATATCCAGCTATTACTTCATAAATGACCTGGCACTTTGGTATGTATACACATTGCAAAACCAAGAGAGAAAAATGAATAAATGTCTAAATATAATATGAATAGACAAGCAGAAATTTACAGTGGAAAAGGGAAAGAAAGAAATTGCTATTCTTCAAAATATATATATTTTTTTTTTTGGTTTTTCAAGGTAGGGTCTCACTCTACACTCTAGCTTAGCTAGCTTAGGCTGACCTGGAATTCGCTATGTAGTCTCAGGGTGGCCTTGAATTCATGTTGATCCTCCTACCTCTCCTCCCGAGTGCTGGGATAAAAGGTGTGCGCCACCATGCCCGGCTACATTGCTGCTTTTAAGGGCACTTCATGTGTTCAATTTACATAAATTTACATGAATTTATCAGAAAATTTAAAATTCATAGTTTATAATTTTTCTGTATAATTTTTAAATAATTTTTATTTGGTATTGATTTAGTCTAAAATACCTACATACATCATTTAAAAATTATATATATATATATATATTCCAGTAAACACATTCACCATTTTCTCTCTTTTTTTTTCTTTTGATACAGAGATTAATGTAGTCAGTCTGATCTCAAACTTGCTATGTAGTGTTGAATAACTTTAAACTTGTATTTTTTAAAGATTTTATATTTATTGATTTATTTATTAGAGACACAGAGAGGGGGAGAGAGAGAGAGAGTGAGAATGGGCACACCAGGGACTCTATCCACTGCAAATGAACTCCAAATTCATGTGGACCTGAACTAAATGGTATGGTAGGAGCTTTTCAGGAAGTTTGCAAGTCTTTACCAGTAATATTTAGAACTAGACTCTCAGCGACAAAAGATGTTTTAATATTTGCAAAGGACTTTTCTGCAGTATTTATTGAGACAATCTTGGCAATCAAAATGTCCGTGGTCTATAAGCTGAGAATTTGATGATTTTCTTGCTGAATTTTGATTCTGCAGCTTAAATTCAGGACAGTTATAAATGTGGAAAGAAGAAATTTATTCTGATTTGGACATTTTCATTGTTTAAAATGTACAAAAGGAAAAATATTTAGACTAAGTGCTGACAAAACCATCTCTATGGTCATGTTTAAAAGGGCAAAAATTTTAGATTTTACTAACTTTTTTGTTGTTGTTGTTTTTGTTTTTAGAGGTAAGGTCTCAGTCTAGCTAAGGCTGACCTGAAATTCACTCTGTGGTCTAAGAGTAGCCTGAAACTCACAGTGATCCTCCTACTTCTGCCTCCCAAGTGCTGGGATTAAAGGCAATTGCCTCTGAAAGATTAAAGCTCTTTTGGGTTGCTAACATGCTCTATGCAGCTTCTGTATCACTGCTTGCTTGCTGTAGCTGGTTGACTAAAGAACTGCCATTTTATGACAGCCTCCATTATGTTGCTGAGTTAGTCACAAATATGAGAACCTGACCTTTTAAAACTGAAAAATAACACTCCCTGGTTCCTGGAATTGAGGGGGCCACCACCCTGCTTGTGGTTTTTGCATAACGTCCCAGCTAGCCCCATCCCCTGCCCATAACAGTGACATAGCGTCCCAGGTGGGCACAGCCAATCAAGGCCTCCTCTAGATGGAAAGTCCCTAACCCAAGACCCACCCTGATGGGCACAACCAATCAAGATTCCTTTTAGATGGAAAGTCCCTAAAAACCCTAAGTTTGTGGTTTTTGCCTTTATAAACTCTACAACACTGTTGCTAGGGGCTCTTCACCCCTCCTGCGTGAGGACTTTGTGTCGAGCCCCGGTGCACCGGTGTCATCAATAAACCTCTTGCTGCTTGCATTGAGAGTTCTCCGTGTGAGTGTCTTTGGGTCTGGTCGACAATCCCCTTAGGGGGCCCACTGGGGGTCCCTACATTTGCGGGCTCGTCTGGGATCTCGACAAGACCCCAGACCTCATTCTGGACTCCTCAGAGGTAAGAGGCGCCTCATATTTTATTTGTCTGTCTCTGTTTGTCTCTGAGAATTCTCAACCGGAATCTGGATGCCTTTGTCTATGGGTGTGTCGGGTTGAGGCTGACGGGCCTAAGGACCACCACCCAATCAATCTGGAGGACGCTCCTGATTGTCTGGGGGAGACAGATTTTTCTTCTGTCTCCTATCTGAAGAACTCAGATCGGGTTCCTTTCTGTCCAAAGGCATCATCTGGGTCTCGTCCTCCGCCATCTGAATCAGTTTTATTTTTGTTTCGGTGGTGGACGGGCCAATTCTGTCTTTTTGTCCTTTTTGTTGTCTTAACTGTTTTATTCTTCTATTTTTTCTATCCCTCTTACAACATGGGACAGACTATTTCTACCCCCCTTGACTTGACTTTGGCACATTGGACTGACGTTAAGGATCGAGCTCATAATCTGTCTGTTGAGATTAAGAAAGGAAAATGGCAAACTCTTTGTTCTTCTGAATGGCCCACTTTTAATGTGGGATGGCCAAAAGAGGGCACTTTTAATCTAAAAACCATTCAGGCTGTTAGGCACATTGTTTTGCAGGAACCAGGAGGACATCCAGACCAGATGCCCTACATCTTCACTTGGCAGGATTTAATCCAGGACCCACCGTCCTGGATAAAACCTTGGATTTCCCCACAGCCTACTAACAAAGGCTCTTCGGAGTCTTCAAAGATTATTGTTGCAGGTCCCGGACAAAAGAAGAAAGATAAAATCTATCCGGATACTCAGACTGACCTCCTCCTCCTGGACCCCCCCACCACCTTACCCTCCAGCTCTTACTCCCTCGGCCCCCCAGGCCCCTCTAGCACAGGGGGACCAAGGGGGGCCTGCTGCAGGAACCCGAAGTAGGCGGGCTCTCTCCCCAGACACCACTACTGCTTTACCACTCAGGGCTTTAGGTCCCCCTCCCGTCCTGGGACCAGGGGACCCCTGCAGCCCCTCCAGTACTGGCCTTTCTCTTCTGCAGATCTATATAATTGGAAGGCCAATCACCCCCCTTTTTCAGAAGACCCTTCTAAACTAACTGCTCTCATGGAATCCTTAGTTTTCTCCTATCAGCCCACTTGGGATGACTGCCAACAGTTGCTGCAGACTCTCTTCACGACTGAGGAGAGGGAACACATCCTACTGGAAGCCAGAAAGAATGTCCCTGGAGATGATGGATGCCCTACTCAGCTCCAGAACGTTATAGATGAAGGATTTCCCCTGACCCTACCCAATTGGGACTTCAACACACCTGACGGTAGGGAGCATCTCCGAATCTATCGCCAGGCTCTGGT
Source organism: Orientallactaga sibirica (assembly GCA_036365145.1). Taxonomy (NCBI): domain Eukaryota; kingdom Metazoa; phylum Chordata; class Mammalia; order Rodentia; family Dipodidae; genus Orientallactaga; species Orientallactaga sibirica. The sequence goes on from JAEOAD010000017.1 coordinate 13,678,635, forward strand.
GGCTGGTCTCCGGGGAGCTGCAAGGCACCCCACAAATTTGGCTAAGGTAAGAGAGATCATCCAGGGACCCAATGAACTGCTTCCGTGTTCCTTGAGCGCCTCATGGAGGCCTACCATAGATATACGCCGTTTGATCCGACGGCAGAGGAACAAAGGGTTTCAGTATTGATGGGTTTTGTTGACCAGTCTGCACCAGATATTAGAAAGAAATTACAAAGACTAGATGGCTTAAGTAGATATACTTTATCAGCTCTAGTTAAGGAGGCAGAAAAAGTATATAATAAGAGAGAGACTGAGGAAGAAAAGGAACAGAGAAAGGCAAAAGAGCAGGAAGAAAGAGAAAGTAAACGTGATAAGAGACATGAAAAGAACATGACTAGAATTCTGGCTGCTATAGTTAGAAATAAGGAAGACACAGGTAAGCAGAGGGATATTAGACAGAGAGCACGCCTGGGCAACCGACCACAACTGGAGAAAGATCAATGTGCCTACTGCAAAGAGAAAGGACATTGGGTAAAAGATTGCCCCAAAAAGAGACCCAAGGAGGTTCTGGCCTAGAGGAAGATGAATAACAGGGCACGGGGCTCGGACCCCCTCCCGAGCCTAGGGTAACTCTCAAGGTGGAGGGGAAACCCATTAAATTCCTAGTAGACACGGGGGCTCAACATTCGGTCTTATTGAAATCAGAAGGACCACTCTCTGACAAAAAATCCTGGGTCCTTGGAGCCACTGGGAACCAACAGTATTCATGGACTACCCGAAGAACGGTGGACCTAGGCGTGGGCTGGGTATCTCACTCGTTCCTCGTGATCCCAGGTTGCCCAGCCCCCTTACTAGGACGGGACTTATTAACCAAAATGGGGGCCCAAATTACCTTCACCAAAGAAGGCCCCCATGTGACTGATCAACAAGGAAAACTTATCCAGGTACTGACCATGAAATTAGAAGATGAACATAGACTATTTGAGAAACCCCAGGCTAATATAGAACTTGATAAATGGCTCACTAGAGTTCCTGGAGCCTGGGCTGAAACTGCTGGGATGGGACTAGCCTCCCACCAGCCACCAATAATTGTTAACCTAAAAGCCTCCGCTACGCCTGTCTCAGTACGCCAGTACCCCATGAGCCAGGAAGCCAGGGAAGGAATAAAACCTCACATAATGAGACTTTTGAAACTGGGAGTCCTAAGGCAGTGTCAATCGCCTTGGAATACTCCCTTGTTGCCGGTACGGAAACCCAATACTAATGATTACCGTCCAGTCCAGGACTTAAGAGAAGTTAAGAGAAGGGTTGAAGATTTACATCCAACTGTACCTAACCCTTATAACCTCTTGAGTTCACTCCCTCCGGATCGGGACTGGTATACATATTTGGACTTAAAAGATGCCTTTTTCTGTTTGCCATTAAATGAAAAAAGCCAACCTATCTTTGCCTTTGAATGGAGAGACCCCGACTCCGGAATCTCTGGACAACTGACGTGGACCAGGCTGCCACAAGGCTTCAAGAATTCACCTACCATCTTTGATGAAGCACTTCACCGGGACCTAGCCCCCTTCCGGGTTTCAAACCCCCAGGTAACACTCCTCCAATATATTGATGATCTCCTTCTTGCAGCTAGCAGCCAGACTGAATGTGAGAAGGGAACAAATGCATTGCTGGAGGAACTGGCCCACTTAGGATACCGCGCATCAGCAAAGAAGGCTCAAATCTGCAAAAGGCAAGTTACTTACCTGGGGTATTCCTTGAAGGGAGGACGGAGATGGCTGACAGAGGCTCGTAAACAGGCCATGGAACAAATCCCAGTACCAACAAATGCCAAACAAGTACGAGAATTCCTGGGATCTGCCGGGTTTTGTAGACTGTGGATACCTGGGTTTGCCTCCCTGGCTGCTCCCCTTTACCCTTTGACTAAGACAAATGCAGTTTTTCAATGGGGAGAAGAACAACAACAGGCTTTTGATAATATCAAGCTTGCCCTTTTGAAGGCACCCGCTCTCTCGCTTCCTGACACCACCAAGCCCTTCTACCTATATGTGCATGAGCAAAGAGGCATTGCTAAGGGGGTACTCACTCAGAAATTAGGACCTTGGAAAGCCAGTAGCCTATTTATCCAGAAGTTGGATCCTGTGGCCGCTGGCTGGCCCCATGCCTCAAAATCATCGCAGCAGTGGCATTACTCTTAAGGACGCTGACAAGCTGACTCTGGGTCAAACTGTCACCATCATTGCCTCACATGCACTGGAGGCGTCATCCGCCAGCCTCCGGACCGCTGGCTCTCCAATGCCAGAATCACCCACTACCAGAGTCTCCTTAACTCTGACAGAGTTAAGTTCGCCACCCCACCCCATTGAATCCGGCCACTCTCTGGCCAGACCCAGACTCCACTGTGATTCACAACTGTGGGGGATGTCTTGGCTGAGGTCACTGGAACGAGGTCGGACCTGACAGACCAGCCACTACCAGATGCCAAAGTAACCTGGTTCACAGATGGCAGTAGCTACCTCCTTGAAGGTAAGCGGATGGCGGGGGCGGCAATTGTTGACGGAGACAGGGTGATCTGGGCCAACAAATTGCGGAGGGACTTCAGCCCCAAAAAGCTGAACTCATTGCTCTAACCCAAGCCTTAACCATGGCAGAGGGGAAAAAGGCTACTATATACACTGACAGCAGATATGCTTTTGCCACTGCACATGTGCATGGAGCTATTTACCAGCAGAGGGGATTATTAACGTCTGCAGGAAAAGAAATCAAAAATAAACAAGAGATCTTAGATTTGCTTGATGCCTTACACTGGCCCGCCAAGCTAGCCATAGTCCACTGCCCAGGGCATCAAAAAGGAAACTCCCTTGTAGCATGGGGAAACAGGATGGCAGATGAGGAAGCTAAAAAGGCAGCCCAAGGGACTTACCTATTCCCTTTAATTGAAAAAGAAACTAATCTTATTAAAACTCAGCCCTCAGACTACACCGAGCAGGACTTTAAAGACATGGCTAAGCTACAGAAACAGTTCAACAAAGACTCCCAGAGATGGGAAACAGAGGAGGGAAAGCAGATTTTGCCCAGACGGCAAGCAGAATGCATCTTGCAACAATTACATAGGCTAACTCATCTTGGGCCTAAGAAATTAATAAAAATTCTCAAAAAGACTGATTATTATATAATTGGACTTAAAGATATGGCCGAGGACCTCACCAAACAGTGTGTTCCATGTCAAAAGGTAAATGCACAAACTGTCCTCACAGACCCTGGGAAGCGACTTCGTGGGGACCGACCAGGTTCATTTTGGGAAACTGATTTCACTGAACTGAAACCCGCTCGTTATGGAAACAAATATCTCTTAGTTTTCATAGATACTTTTTCAGGATGGGTTGAAGCTTACCCTACCAAAAAGGAAACTGCCACAATGGTGACCAAGAAGCTCCTAGAAGAAATAATCCCCAGGTATGGGATACCACAGGTAATAGGATCAGACAACAGTCCTGCTTTTGTTGCCCAGGTAAGTCAGGAGATGGCCAGAATGTTGGAGATTAATTGGAAATTACACTGTGCTTATAGACCCCAAAGCTCAGGACAGGTAGAAAGAATGAATAGAACATTAAAGGAGACCATAACTAAATTGTCCTTAGAGACTGGCTGTACAGATTGGACGATGCTCCTACCCTGGGCCCTCTTCAGGGTCCATAACACTCCTATAGGTTCAATCTTACACCCTTTGAGATTTTATTTGGGGTCCCAACCCCGCTCAGTAAATTACTAGTTCAGAAAAACCCAGACATAATCTCTAATTCTGATCTAAACAGCAGGTTACAAGCGCTGCACATCCTCCAGGCTGACTTGTGGCCAAAACTGAAAGAAGCCTATCACCCTGCCAAGGACCCAGCTCATCACCCATATCAACCAGGAGACGGGTATCGTGAGACGACATCGCCCCATGAACCTTGAACCCGGTGGAAAGGTCCTTTCACTGTGCTCCTGACAACACCAACCGCTGTGAAGGTCGATGGAGTCGCTGCCTGGGTCCATGCCTCTCATGTCAAGCCGGCTCCTTCCCCTGACCCCCACTGGCAACTGGAAAAGACTGGTAACCCCCTTAAGTTGCATCTTCGCCATTTGCCTGCTGTTATGGGAATTACCCCCCCTGACAAAAGCAAGCCCCCATAACCCCCAGGAATTAACCTGGCAGGTCCTCTCCCAGACAGGGGATATAATATGGAGCACCACAAAAACTGCTCCCCCTTGGTCTTGGTGGCCATACCTGACACCTGATGTTTGTGCCCTAGTAGCAGGACTAGATACATGGGACATACCTGACTTTACCCCTTCTGAGATTCCCTTACTGAATCACTCTGAACATAGGATGAAAAGGGCTATAGCCCCTGTCCGAGTCCCAAGCTTCTATGAGGTTCCCCCCGGCTGTAAGACAAAGACTGCCCTACGGAGATTAAAGAATACCCCCTTCTATGTTTGCCCCCCGAGGGAACAAGTTAAAGGGTTGTGGTGGTGCTAATTACTACTATTGTAAGAAATGGGGATGCGAGACTACAGGGAACACCTATTGGAAACCTTCATCAAGCTGGGACCTCATAACTGTTGAAAGGAGTTTGACTGGGAAGGGGGCAAACCCACTTAATATCACATTCACAGAAAAAGGAAGGCAGAATCAGGACTGGATAAAAGGTAAACAATGGGGACTAAGGTTCTATGTTCAAGGTTCAGACCCTGGATTCCTTATGACTGTTAGATTAAAAATTAAAAGCCCAGACCCTTCCTTAGTGGGACCTAACTCCCTATTGCAAAAACCCCTGTTGTCCCTAAACCACCAGTTCCCCAACAGAGACCAAAACCCGTGATCGTTCCAAAACCCTCACCTCTTCCCAACCCCCCTATCCCCACTAGCCTCTCTGGCCAGCTCTCCACCCCCGGGCCACAACCGGTACCTCTAATCACCATGATACAAAAAGCCTTCGTACTCCTAAATGCCACTCACCCTGAAATGACAGACCACTGCTGGCTCTGTTATGATGTTGCCCCACCTTATTATGAGGCAATAGCCCTACCATTTAAGGGAACCCCCAACATCACCATCGACGTGAGCGCATATCAGATAGCCCCTGGGCAACTCACCTTGACGTCGGTCTCGGGCCAAGGGCTATGCCTAGGTCAGGTGCCCCCATCCCAGATTCATCTATGTAATTCAACCTATAGCCCTGACTCCCACATAGGTTACATTAAGCCCCCCTTAGATGTAGGATGGTGGGCCTGTGGCACTGGTCTAACCTCCATAGTGTCATTGTACATACTTAATAATTCTAAGGACTATTGCATACTTGTACAGCTCCTGCCCAGACTCATTTACCACCCTGATTCAGACTTTTTAGATGCTATGCAGGGCCAGACTAGGGCCAAAAGGGAACCAGTCTCCCTTACTTTGGCTGTGCTTCTTGGGATTGGGACTACAGCAGGAATAGGGACTGGAATAGCCGCCCTAACTACTCAAAACTCAAGAATAGCTGAACTCCAGGGGGCTATTGCTCAGGATATTCGTGCCTTAGAAGATTCCATTTCTAAATTACAGGAATCTCTAACCTCATTATCAGAAGTAGCCTTACAGAATAGAAGAGGCTTAGACTTGCTATTTTTGCAACAGGGAGGACTATGCGCTGCCCTGAAAGAAGAATGCTGTTTTTATATTGACCACTCTGGAGTCATTAAGGACTCAATGAAAAAACTTAGAGAAAGACTAGATGCTAGAAACTGGGAAAAGAAACAAAATCAGGGATGGTTTGAATCATGGTTTAATAGTTCCCCCTGGATGACAACCTTAATATCTACCCTACTGGGACCAATTCTCATACTCCTCCTCCTTCTCACCTTTGGGCCCTGTATATTAAACCGCTTGGTATCATTCATCAGGGAAAGAATTAGTACAGTTCAACTTCTGGTACTCCGACAAAAATACCAACAAGTTGAAATGTCAGAAACTGAAATTCCATGATTGGAATTACGACAAAGAAAAGGGGGAAATGAAAGATTAAAGCTCTTTTGGGTTGCTAACATGCTCTATGCAGCTTCTGTATCACTGCTTGCTTGCTGTAGCTGGTTGACTAAAGAACTGCCATTTTATGACAGCCTCCATTATGTTGCTGAGTTAGTCACAAATATGAGAACCTGACCTTTTAAAACTGAAAAATAACACTCCCTGGTTCCTGGAATTGAGGGGGCCACCACCCTGCTTGTGGTTTTTGCATAACGTCCCAGCTAGCCCCATCCCCTGCCCATAACGGTGACATAGCGTCCCAGGTGGGCACAGCCAATCAAGGCCTCCTCTAGATGGAAAGTCCCTAACCCAAGACCCACCCTGATGGGCACAACCAATCAAGATTCCTTTTAGATGGAAAGTCCCTAAAAACCCTAAGTTTGTGGTTTTTGCCTTTATAAACTCTACAACACTGTTGCTAGGGGCTCTTCACCCCTCCTGCGTGAGGACTTTGTGTCGAGCCCCGGTGCACCGGTGTCATCAATAAACCTCTTGCTGCTTGCATTGAGAGTTCTCCGTGTGAGTGTCTTTGGGTCTGGTCGACAATCCCCTTAGGGGGCCCACTGGGGTCCCTACATCTGGATGCCTTTGTCTATGGGTGTGTCGGGTTGAGGCTGACGGGCCTAAGGACCACCACCCAATCAATCTGGAGGACGCTCCTGATTGTCTGGGGGAGACAGATTTTTCTTCTGTCTCCTATCTGAAGAACTCAGATCGGGTTCCTTTCTGTCCAAAGGCATCATCTGGGTCTCGTCCTCCGCCATCTGAATCAGTTTTATTTTTGTTTCGGTGGTGGTGGGCCCAGTCTGTCTTTTTGTCCTTTTTGTTGTCTTAACTGTTTTATTCTTCTATTTTTTCTATCCCTCTTACAACATGGGACAGACTATTTCTACCCCCCTTGACTTGACTTTGGCACATTGGACTGACGTTAAGGATCGAGCTCATAATCTGTCTGTTGAGATTAAGAAAGGAAAATGGCAAACTCTTTGTTCTTCTGAATGGCCCACTTTTAATGTGGGATGGCCAAAAGAGGGCACTTTTAATCTAAAAACCATTCAGGCTGTTAGGCACATTGTTTTGCAGGAACCAGGAGGACATCCAGACCAGATGCCCTACATCTTCACTTGGCAGGATTTAATCCAGGACCCACCGTCCTGGATAAAACCTTGGATTTCCCCACAGCCTACTAACAAAGGCTCTTGAGTCTTCAAAGATTATTGTTGCAGGTCCCGGACAAAAGAAGAAAGATAAAATCTATCCGGATACTCAGACTGACCTCCTCCTCCTGGACCCCCCCACCACCTTACCCTCCAGCTCTTACTCCCTCGGCCCCCCAGGCCCCTCTAGCACAGGGGGACCAAGGGGGGCCTGCTGCAGGAACCCGAAGTAGGCGGGCTCTCTCCCCAGACACCACTACTGCTTTACCACTCAGGGCTTTAGGTCCCCCCTCCCGTCCTGGGACCAGGGGACCCCTGCAGCCCTCCAGTACTGGCCTTTCTCTTCTGCAGATCTATATAATTGGAAGGCTAATCACCCCCCTTTTTCAGAAGACCCTTCTAAACTAACTGCTCTCATGGAATCCTTAGTTTTCTCCTATCAGCCCACTTGGGATGACTGCCAACAGTTGCTGCAGACTCTCTTCACGACTGAGGAGAGGGAACACATCCTACTGGAAGCCAGAAAGAATGTCCCTGGAGATGATGGATGCCCTACTCAGCTCCAGAACGTTATAGATGAAGGATTTCCCCTGACCCTACCCAATTGGGACTTCAACACACCTGACGGTAGGGAGCATCTCCGAATCTATCGCCAGGCTCTGGTGGCTGGTCTCCGGGAGCTGCAAGGCACCCCACAAATTTGGCTAAGGTAAGAGAGATCATCCAGGGACCCAATGAACTGCTTCCGTGTTCCTTGAGCGCCTCATGGAGGCCTACCATAGATATACGCCGTTTGATCCGACGGCAGAGGAACAAAGGGTTTCAGTATTGATGGGTTTTGTTGACCAGTCTGCACCAGATATTAGAAAGAAATTACAAAGACTAGATGGCTTAAGTAGATATACTTTATCAGCTCTAGTTAAGGAGGCAGAAAAAGTATATAATAAGAGAGAGACTGAGGAAGAAAAGGAACAGAGAAAGGCAAAAGAGCAGGAAGAAAGAGAAAGTAAACGTGATAAGAGACATGAAAAGAACATGACTAGAATTCTGGCTGCTATAGTTAGAAATAAGGAAGACACAGGTAAGCAGAGGGATACTAGACAGAGAGCACGCCTGGGCAACCGACCACAACTGGAGAAAGATCAATGTGCCTACTGCAAAGAGAAAGGACATTGGGTAAAAGATTGCCCCAAAAAGAGACCCAAGGAGGTTCTGGCCCTAGAGGAAGATGAATAACGGGCACGGGGCTCGGACCCCCTCCCCGAGCCTAGGGTAACTCTCAAGGTGGAGGGGAAACCCATTAAATTCCTAGTAGACACGGGGGCTCAACATTCGGTCTTATTGAAATCAGAAGGACCACTCTCTGACAAAAAATCCTGGGTCCTTGGAGCCACTGGGAACCAACAGTATTCATGGACTACCCGAAGAACGGTGGACCTAGGCGTGGGCTGGGTATCTCACTCGTTCCTCGTGATCCCAGGTTGCCCAGCCCCCTTACTAGGACGGGACTTATTAACCAAAATGGGGGCCCAAATTACCTTCACCAAAGAAGGCCCCCATGTGACTGATCAACAAGGAAAACTTATCCAGGTACTGACCATGAAATTAGAAGATGAACATAGACTATTTGAGAAACCCCAGGCTAATATAGAACTTGATAAATGGCTCACTAGAGTTCCTGGAGCCTGGGCTGAAACTGCTGGGATGGGACTAGCCTCCCACCAGCCACCAATAATTGTTAACCTAAAAGCCTCCGCTACGCCTGTCTCAGTACGCCAGTACCCCATGAGCCAGGAAGCCAGGGAAGGAATAAAACCTCACATAATGAGACTTTTGAAACTGGGAGTCCTAAGGCAGTGTCAATCGCCTTGGAATACTCCCTTGTTGCCGGTCACGGAAACCCAATACTAATGATTACCGTCCAGTCCAGGACTTAAGAGAAGTTAAGAGAAGGGTTGAAGATTTACATCCAACTGTACCTAACCCTTATAACCTCTTGAGTTCACTCCCTCCGGATCGGGACTGGTATACATATTTGGACTTAAAAGATGCCTTTTTCTGTTTGCCATTAAATGAAAAAGCCAACCTATCTTTGCCTTTGAATGGAGAGACCCGACTCCGGAATCTCTGGACAACTGACGTGGACCAGGCTGCCACAAGGCTTCAAGAATTCACCTACCATCTTTGATGAAGCACTTCACCGGGACCTAGCCCCCTTCCGGGTTTCAAACCCCCAGGTAACACTCCTCCAATATATTGATGATCTCCTTCTTGCAGCTAGCAGCCAGACTGAATGTGAGAAGGGAACAAATGCATTGCTGGAGGAACTGGCCCACTTAGGATACCGCGCATCAGCAAAGAAGGCTCAAATCTGCAAAAGGCAAGTTACTTACCTGGGGTATTCCTTGAAGGGAGGACGGAGATGGCTGACAGAGGCTCGTAAACAGGCCATGGAACAAATCCCAGTACCAACAAATGCCAAACAAGTACGAGAATTCCTGGGATCTGCCGGGTTTTGTAGACTGTGGATACCTGGGTTTGCCTCCTGGCTGCTCCCTTTACCCTTTGACTAAGACAAATGCAGTTTTTCAATGGGGAGAAGAACAACAACAGGCTTTTGATAATATCAAGCTTGCCCTTTTGAAGGCACCCGCTCTCTCGCTTCCTGACACCACCAAGCCCTTCTACCTATATGTGCATGAGCAAAGAGGCATTGCTAAGGGGGTGCTCACTCAGAAATTAGGACCTTGGAGAAAGCCAGTAGCCTATTTATCCAAGAAGTTGGATCCTGTGGCCGCTGGCTGGCCCCCATGCCTCAAAATCATCGCAGCAGTGGCATTACTCTTAAAGGACGCTGACAAGCTGACTCTGGGTCAAACTGTCACCATCATTGCCTCACATGCACTGGAGAGCGTCATCCGCCAGCCTCCGGACCGCTGGCTCTCCAATGCCAGAATCACCCACTACCAGAGTCTCCTTAACTCTGACAGAGTTAAGTTCGCCACCCCCACCCCATTGAATCCGGCCACTCTCTGGCCAGACCCAGACTCCACTGTGATTCACAACTGTGGGGATGTCTTGGCTGAGGTCACTGGAACGAGGTCGGACCTGACAGACCAGCCACTACCAGATGCCAAAGTAACCTGGTTCACAGATGGCAGTAGCTACCTCCTTGAAGGTAAGCGGATGGCGGGGGCGGCAATTGTTGACGGAGACAGGGTGATCTGGGCCAACAAATTGCCGGAGGGGACTTCAGCCCAAAAAGCTGAACTCATTGCTCTAACCCAAGCCTTAACCATGGCAGAGGGGAAAAAGGCTACTATATACACTGACAGCAGATATGCTTTTGCCACTGCACATGTGCATGGAGCTATTTACCAGCAGAGGGGATTATTAACGTCTGCAGGAAAAGAAATCAAAAATAAACAAGAGATCTTAGATTTGCTTGATGCCTTACACTGGCCCGCCAAGCTAGCCATAGTCCACTGCCCAGGGCATCAAAAAAACTCTCCCTTGTAGCACGGGGAAACAGGATGGCAGATGAGGAAGCTAAAAAGGCAGCCCAAGGGACTTACCTATTCCCTTTAATTGAAAAAGAAACTAATCTTATTAAAACTCAGCCCTCAGACTACACCGAGCAGGACTTTAAAGACATGGCTAAGCTACAGAAACAGTTCAACAAAGACTCCCAGAGATGGGAAACAGAGGAGGGAAAGCAGATTTTGCCCAGACGGCAAGCAGAATGCATCTTGCAACAATTACATAGGCTAACTCATCTTGGGCCTAAGAAATTAATAAAAATTCTCAAAAAGACTGATTATTATATAATTGGACTTAAAGATATGGCCGAGGACCTCACCAAACAGTGTGTTCCATGTCAAAAGGTAAATGCACAAACTGTCCTCACAGACCCTGGGAAGCGACTCCGTGGGGACCGACCAGGTTCATTTTGGGAAACTGATTTCACTGAACTGAAACCCGCTCGTTATGGAAACAAATATCTCTTAGTTTTCATAGATACTTTTTCAGGATGGGTTGAAGCTTACCCTACCAAAAAGGAAACTGCCACAATGGTGACCAAGAAGCTCCTAGAAGAAATAATCCCCAGGTATGGGATACCACAGGTAATAGGATCAGACAACAGTCCTGCTTTTGTTGCCCAGGTAAGTCAGGAGATGGCCAGAATGTTGGAGATTAATTGGAAATTACACTGTGCTTATAGACCCCAAAGCTCAGGACAGGTAGAAAGAATGAATAGAACATTAAAGGAGACCATAACTAAATTGTCCTTAGAGACTGGCTGTACAGATTGGACGATGCTCCTACCCTGGGCCCTCTTCAGGGTCCGCAACACTCCCTATAGGTTCAATCTTACACCCTTTGAGATTTTATTTGGGGTCCCAACCCCGCTCAGTAAATTACTAGTTCAGAAAAACCCAGACATAATCTCTAATTCTGATCTAAACAGCAGGTTACAAGCGCTGCACATCCTCCAGGCTGACTTGTGGCCAAAACTGAAAGAAGCCTATCACCCTGCCAAGGACCCAGCTCATCACCCATATCAACCAGGAGACTCGGTATACGTGAGACGACATCGCCCCGCGAACCTTGAACCCCGGTGGAAAGGTCCTTTCACTGTGCTCCTGACAACACCAACCGCTGTGAAGGTTGATGGAGTCGCTGCCTGGGTCCATGCCTCTCATGTCAAGCCGGCTCCTTCCCCTGACCCCCACTGGCAACTGGAAAAGACTGGTAACCCCCTTAAGTTGCATCTTCGCCATTTGCCTGCTGTTATGGGAATTACCCCCCCTGACAAAAGCAAGCCCCCATAACCCCCAGGAATTAACCTGGCAGGTCCTCTCCCAGACAGGGGATATAATATGGAGCACCACAAAAACTGCTCCCCCTTGGTCTTGGTGGCCACACCTGACACCTGATGTTTGTGCCCTAATAGCAAGACTAGATACATGGGACATACCTGACTTTACCCCTTCTGAGATTCCCTTACTGAATCACTCTGAACATAGAATGAAAAGGGCTATAGCCCCTATCCGAGTCCCAAGCTTCTATGAGGTTCCCCCCGGCTGTAAGACAAAGACTGCCCTACGGAGATTAAAGAATACCCCCTTCTATGTTTGCCCCCGAGGGAACAAATTAAAGGGTTGGGGTGGTGCTAATTACTACTATTGTAAAAAATGGGGATGCGAGACTACAGGGAACACCTATTGGAAACCTTCATCAAGCTGGGACCTCATAACTGTTGAAAGGAGTTTGACTGGGAAGGGGGCAAACCCACTTAATATCACATTCACAGAAAAAGGAAGACAGAATCAGGACTAGATAAAAGGTAAACAATGGGGACTAAGGTTCTATATTCAAGGTTCAGACCCTGGATTCCTTATGACTGTTAGATTAAAAATTAAAAGCCCAGACCCTTCCTTAATGGGACCTAACTCCCTATTGCAAAAACCTCCTGTTGTCCCTAAACCACCAGTTCCCCAACAGAGACCAAAACCCGTGATCGTTCCAAAACCCTCACCTCTTCCCAACCCCCCTATCCCCACTAGCCTCTCTGGCCAGCTCTCCACCCCCGGGCCACAACCGGTACCTCTAATCACCATGATACAAAAAGCCTTCACACTCCTAAATGCCACTCACCCTGAAATGACAGACCATTGCTGGCTCTGTTATGATGTTGCCCCACCTTATTATGAGGCAATAGCCCTACCATTTAAGGGAACCCCCAACATCACCATCGACGTGAGCGCATATCAGATAGCCCCTGGGCAACTCACCTTGACGTCGGTCTCGGGCCAAGGGCTATGCCTAGGTCAGGTGCCCCCATCCCAGATTCATCTATGTAATTCAACCTACAGCCCTGACTCCCACATAGGTTACATTAAGCCCCCTTTAGATGTAGGATGATGGGCCTGTGGCACTGGTCTAATCTCCATAATGTCATTGTACATACTTAATACTTCTAAGGACTATTGCATACTTGTACAGCTCCTGCCCAGACTCATTTACCACCCTGATTCAGACTTTTTAGATGCTATGCAGGGCCAGACTAGGGCCAAAAGGGAACCAATCTCCCTTACTTTGGCTGTGCTTCTTGGGATTGGGACTACAGCAGGAATAGGGACTGGAATAGCCACCCTAACTACTCAAAACTCAAGAATAGCTGAACTCCAGGGGGCTATTGCTCAGGATATTCGTGCCTTAGAAGATTCTATTTCTAAATTACAGGAATCTCTAACCTCACTATCAGAAGTAGCCTTACAGAATAGAAGAGGCTTAGACTTGCTATTTTTGCAACAGGGAGGACTATGCGCCACCCTAAAAGAAGAATGCTGTTTTTATATTGACCACTCTGGAGTCATTAAGGACTCAATGAAAAAACTTAGAAAAAGACTAGATGCTAGAAACTGGGAAAAGAAACAAAATCAGGGATGATTTGAATCATGGTTTAATAGTTCCTCCTGGATGACAACCTTAATATCTACCCTACTGGGACCAATTCTCATACTCCTCCTCCTTCTCACTTTTGGGCCCTGTATATTAAACCGCTTGGTATCATTCATCAGGGAAAGAATTAGTACAGTTCAACTTCTGGTACTCCGACAAAAATATCAACAAGTTGAAATGTCAGAAACTGAAATTCCATGATTGGAATTACAACAAAGAAAAGGGGGAAATGAAAGATTAAAGTTCTTTTGGGTTGCTAACATGCCCTATGCAGCTTCTATATCACTGCTTGCTTGCTGTAGCTGATTGACTAAAGAACTGCCATTTTATGACAGCCTCCATTATGTTGCTGAGTTAGCCACAAATATGAGAACCTGACTTTTAAAACTGAAAAATAACACTCCCTGGTTCCTGGAATTGAGGGGGCCACCACCCTGCTTGTGGTTTTTGCATAACGTCCCAGCTAGCCCCATCCCCTGCCCATAACGGTGACATAGCGTCCCAGGTGGGCACAGCCAATCAAGGCCTCCTCTAGATGGAAAGTCCCTAACCCAAGACCCACCCTGATGGGCACAACCAATCAAGATTCCTTTTAGATGGAAAGTCCCTAAAAACCCTAAGTTTGTGGTTTTTGCCTTTATAAACTCTACAACACTGTTGCTAGGGGCTCTTCACCCCTCCTGCGTGAGGACTTTGTGTCGAGCCCCGGTGCACCGGTGTCATCAATAAACCTCTTGCTGCTTGCATTGAGAGTTCTCCGTGTGAGTGTCTTTGGGTCTGGTCGACAATCCCCTTAGGGGGCCCACTGGGGGTCCCTACACCTCCACTCCCTGCTTCTACTAATTTTTTTAACTTAACAGTTAAAAACAAAACAACAACAACAAAAAAGGCCATTGCAGGAAAAACATTTTAAAGTTCCTTGAATGTTGTAAATTTAACCACAGACAGCCAAAATATTGAAGAAATATCATTACCCATAACTTAATCCAGATTTACTAATCTTAATATCTTTTTTGAACTAATGTAAATATGCATTTAATATATTTTATATTTCATTTTATTTGATAAGAATGTTTAACATGAGATCCTTTCAAATTAGTAAAATTTTAAGTATACAGTACCATACAATTGACTTGTACAATGTTGTACTGATATTAGACATTTTCATAATTACTTAAATAAAACCTTATACCAATGAATATTAGCTTACTAATTTTTACTTTTAGCAGCTGCCTGTAAACTTCCAGTATACTCTTTAAACAAGTGAATTGGACTCTCTCACTCTCTTTCTCTCTCTCTCTCTCTCTCTCTCTCTCTCTCAAGATTCTTCCTACTTGTTGAAGCCTTAAGCTACTTATTGAACTCAAGTTGTCTTCCATGGGATGGATGATCTTCCTGCCTCAGCCTCATATGTATTAGGATTACAGGTATGCATCATAAAGTCTAGCTTTATTTTACTATTTTAATAATTTGTATAGGTAAAATTGTACATTATTTATATTTTATGTTTTATTTCATGTAGCATAATATTCTAAAGTTTTATCCACGTTAAAATAGGTTGAAGTATTTCTTTGTATTTTGTTCACATTTCTTTCAACATTTTGTTAGTTTCCATATCATAAGTATTGTAATGACCGTGAGTGCTAATACCTCTTCAAGATCCTAATTTTAATTAATCCAAAGATGATTTACATAATCAAATGTTACCTTTATTTTATTTTTTTAAGATTTTATGTTTATTTGTTTATTTATTAGAGACAGAGAGAGGGCGAGAGAGAGAGAGAGTGAGAATGGGCACGCCAGGGCATCTATCCACTGCAGACGAACTCCAGACGCATGTGCCACCATGTGCACCTGGCTTACGTGGGACCTGGAGAATCGAACTGGGATCCTTAGGCTTCACAGGCTTGTGCCTTGACTGCTAAGCCATCTCTTCAGCCTGCTACCTTTATTTTTAGTTGTTTTTAAAATTATTTTTGTTTGCATGTGTGTGGGTGTTTATGCATGGGTACCCCATGGTCTCTTACCAGTGCAAATGAGCTTCTCATGCCTGAACCACTTTTCTTTTTTTCTTTTTGCCTTGGGCTCTACCTGTATGTTGGGGGACTGAACCCAGGCCAAAAGACTTAGAAAGTGAGTGCCTTTAGCCACTGAGCCATCTTTTCATCCCGAGTTTTCCTTTCTTCATTTCTTTGTTCCTTCCTTCCTTTTTTTTTTTTTTTTTTTTTTTTTTTCTAAGAAAAATCCATGTTGTTTTCTATAATGGATATGCCATTTTGCCTGACTAACTGTGTAAAGGTTTCCATTTCTGCCCACCCTTCTCAACGCTTGAAACCGTTGGTAGTCTCTTGATGGTAGCCGTTCTGACAGGCCAGAGGTGCTCATTCATTGTTTAGATTTACATTTCCTCAATGATGGGGACATCGAGATTTCAGCATATACTTGTTGGCCATTTGTAATCCTCTTTAGGTAAGTGCTTATTTAAGTTGATAGCGCTTTCTGGAAAAAATTATTAGAAATTTTGTTTGTTTTGTATTTGTTCCTGAGTTGAAAGCGTTAATTATACATTTTGAACAGTCATCAAAATAGTATGACAGTGTTGGGACAATATTCACATAGACCAATTAAACAAGATAAAAATCTCAGAAATAAATCCACTTGCATCTACTTAACTTAACTTTGACGTGAAAATAAAAATAATCTTGCAAACAAATTACGCTAAACAAAGTGACTATCCATGTGCTAGAGAAAGAAACTGCATCACCATACAAGGGTGCTGACATGAAATGGATTACAGAAAAAAATGTAAGCAACTAAAACTCCCAGAAAAAATAATTTCTTTTTTATGGCAACCAAACCAGAAGTAAAACTGGAATTCTATCAATCTAAAAAGTATTTAATAATAAATAAATAAAAAGCATCACAGTGAAAGGTGATCTATGGAATGGAGATAGTATTTGCAAACCATAATTATCATCTCATTCATTATATCAAAGTATTCCTTACAAAGGTATTCAAACAATGTTAAGTCCATGTACAATAAGATACCCCGCTTCTGCAAAGAAGAATGCTGTCTGCTAAGATTACTATCCTCAGCACACATACACACTTATTCAGCTTTACTATAATGTCATCACCAATCACTGCAAAGACATGTATCCTGTTAAATCTGTAAGACTGCCTCAAAGCCTGCATCAGCAATTGCAAATCTGCCAGACCAAAAGTGATTGCCACTTTGGAAAGAAGACTCCCTATATCTCATTTTCTTTTTTTCCTTTTTTAAAAACAATAAGTTTCTTTATTTAAAATATATTTTATTTTTATTTATTTATTTGACACAGAGAAAGACTGAGAGAATGGGCACACCAGGGCCTCCAGCCATTGCAAATGAACTCCAGACACATGTGCCACCTTGTGCATCTGGTTTATGTAGGTCCAGGGGAACTGAACCTGGGTCCCAAGCCATCTCTCTAGCCCCGTACATTTTTCAACTTTTTATACATTTTAAATCATTCCATCACAAAAAACATTATGTTTTGTCTGTTATGTGGGGGAAAGCATCTATGTACCCAAATCTTTTGCTCTAAATGTAGAATGTTGTACTTAACAGATGAGATATAAATAATTTCATATTAAACAATATTTGCACGGGTGCTTAACTGAGACTTTTCACAATGATAAAATCTGCATTCTGGTTAAAACACACCTGATTCAAACTATTTTATGCATCGTAAAATAGTGGAAAAAGCTATTTTGTGAATAGCTCTATTGAAAAGACTAGTGTACTCATTATGGGGGACTATAAGAGTATATTAGACAAATTTTTATTTTGATATTAAACAAAAACTCTTAAGTTTAAGGCTATGAGAACCACTAATAGATATGACTACTATACAAGTTGTTCTGAAAAAGTAATCTTAAACCTCATTTTTAATATGTTCATAATTATAAATGAAGCAAACTATTTAGCAATGCAAGTATATTATGACTGGCTAGTTCCAATCTCACACTTTTATTTTATATATATATATATATATATATATATATATATATATATATATATTTACTTATTTACATAATTATTTATATATTTTGAGGTAGGGTGTCACTGTAGTCCAGGCTGGCCTGGAATTCACTTTGTAGTCTCAGGGTGGCATCAAGCTCACAGTGATCTTTCTACCTCTCCTTCCAAGTGCTGGCATCAAAGGCATATGCCACCACACCCGGTTTCTCATGCTTTTTAAAACATCTATATATGTTAAGAAATTGATAATTTACTTTTCATTGCATTTAAATAAAAATATTAATTTTAACACTTGAGTCACTATCTCTCAATGATATTCATATATTCATTTTATGTGACTCATCCATCAATATATGGCAATATTATTTTTATTAATATCAAGTAAATGTCCTTTATTGCCTAATGTCTCTAAAGAAAGGCTCTCCTATTAAACTTAACCATTACCCACTTAACATTATCAGAGTAGTTTCCATGAAAAGTATTAGAGAACTATAACAGGCCACAAAAAAAAATAATGACAATAAGTATAAGCATAATGAGAAACAATGAGCACTATCTACCTATCATTGTCTGTGTTGTTCTCCAAAAACTTTTACACAGCTGGACCTTTTTAA
This sequence comes from Orientallactaga sibirica, assembly GCA_036365145.1. NCBI lineage: Eukaryota > Metazoa > Chordata > Mammalia > Rodentia > Dipodidae > Orientallactaga > Orientallactaga sibirica. The sequence continues at coordinate 13,696,932 of JAEOAD010000017.1, forward strand.
CATTTTGACAAATTCATACATGTTTATACAATATTTTGAACACCCCATCACACACTTTTATATCCTACCTTCTATTGAAACTTTTCTTCTTCCTACAATATACCATTATCCTTACCACTGAAAATAATCTCCCCTCCTCCCAGCAACTATTAACTGTCCTTAGCTCCTCAGAGTCCTCTTCCATCTATGATGGAATGGTCCCTCGCCCTACCTTGTACAGGTCTTCTATAGGTAACAACAGTTGCTGTGTGTTCATGATTGCAAAGGCCATGCCATGTCCAAGTTCTACAACATCCTTCTCCATTATATAACTCACATTCTTTTGACACACTTCCATGCTGTTGCCTGAGCCTTGGGGGAATTGTTATAGATAACTCAAAGGGCAAAGCAATCAAGAATCACTTCTTTTAACACGTTGATCAGTTATTAGTCTTGGTTAACTATCAAACACTATGATGATGGTGGTGGTGATGGAGGAGGAGGAGGAGAGAAAGAAAGAAAGAAAGAAAGAAAAGAAAGAAAGAAAGAAAGAAAGAAAGAAAGAAAGAAGGAAGGAAGGAAGGAAGAAAAAAGAAAGAAAGAAAGAAAGAAAGAAAGAAGGAAGGAAGGAAGGAAGGAAGGAAGGAAGGAAGGAAGGAAGGAAGAAAAAACTATATAAAAGGTTTGTTTGATCAAGAGTGAAAATAGCACTGCTCTGTGGGTATAAATGAAAATACTTAGAAGGTAGTTTGACAACACATCTGAATCAGTTACTTTCTCCTTAGCTGGGACAAAATACCCAACCAGAAGCATCTTAGGGAAACACAGAGTTTGGTTCAGTTTACAGTTGTGAGGGGAAATTTCATCATGGTGGAAGCAGGAAGTTGGCTCACATGATCACATCTGCATGTAGGAAACAGAGATCAGGAGACTGGCAAATGAAGCAGGGCTGTAACACCTCAAGCCCACTCTGAGTAACACACTTGTTCCAGCAAGGCTCCATTTCCTAAGGGTTCCATCATCTTCCCAAACAGTGTGCCACCACAGCAGACATTTAGTATAGTAGTAACTGGACTACTGTAAGGCCTGTGGCCTTTCCAGCTATGGGATTTTTTTTTTACCTTCCTTAATTCCTTATAGAAAAGGTCTCTAATCCAATCAGAAGGTGATTGGCTAACAATACCTAACCATTTTGCCACTATTGCACCAATTAGAACAACTTTCACTGATGACTCTTTTCCTGCAGCCTGACTTATATCTTCTGGCACTGTGAAAGCTAGCTAACAAGGAAGAAGCTTTTAGTTCAGGTCTAGTTTGATTTCTTTACTTCCTGCAAACAAAAGGGTGTGTTGTCTTTAGCAATATGGTCTTACAATTTGGTTATAGGTTTTTTTTTTTTTTTTTTTTTTTGGTTTTTCAAGGTAAGGTTTCACTTTAGGTCAGACTGACCTGGAATTTACTATGTAGTCTTAGGGTGGCCTTAAACTTGTGGTGATCCTCCTATCTCTGCCTCCCGAGTGCTGGGATTAAAGGCATGAGCCACCATGCCCAGCTATTTTTTTTTTATTTAATATTTTTATGTATTTTTTTGAGAGAAAAGACAGAGAGACCACACACCAGAACCTCTTTCCACTGCACATGAACACCAGATGCCTGGGCCAGTTTATGAGTCTAGTTTGATATAGGTACTCGGAAATCAAACCCAACCAGCAGGTTTGCAGTCAATTGTTTTTAATTGTTCTGGTACCACTCCAGCCCTCTGTTCTGTTTTTTTTTTTTTTTTTTTTTTTTTTTTTTATTTATATTATTCTGATTTTACATTCATAGTATTGGTTCCTTTGTCCTCCTCCCTGTTCTCCCTCTTCCAAAGGGACCCTCATCAATGGGGAATGTGGGTCATGCATTGTGAGGTTAGTCAAGAGTTCTGGGGGGTATGCCCCAGTCTCTGTGCATAATGCCCCAACTTGTGACTCTAACAATCTTTCTGCCCCCTCTTCTGCGAGTTTCCCTGAGCAAAGACAGCATACGTGTGTGAGACCAAACACAGAGAGACCTGTTCTGTTTTAAGCAATATTATAATTACTTTCTGAAACGTGAAATGTATAATTTAGAGATCACATTAAAAATATTAAGAATAAGTAAATGTAATCATCAGACACAATTAGCACCCCATGCCAGAGCTCTGAGCCATTCCTATAAACACATGGTAAATAATTACAAAGCTACAGGAAACCCGGGAAGTTTTTCTTTCTTATCTCTCCTCTGAATATTTATGCAGTACTCTATTTCCTTTCCAGAAGTAGTTTAGCTAGATTATAAGGTAGTTCCCTTTTTAATTTGTTGAAAATGTCCATATTGATTTCAGTACTGATACACTAGTTTACAGTCCTACCAGCAGTAGATAATTATTCCTGTTTCTCCACATCCTCACCAGCATTAGTTGTTGTGTCTTTAAAAAAAAAAAAAAAAATTTGTTTATTTATTTTGAAAGAGAGAAAGAGGCAGAGAGAGGAAGAGAGAGAGAGAACGGGCATGCTAGGGCCTCCAGCCACTGCAAAAAAAAAAAAAAAAAAAAAAAAAAAAAAACTCCAGATGCATGCACCCCCTTGTGCATCTGGTTTATGTGGATCCTGGAGAATTGAACCTGGATCCTTTGGCTTTGCAGGCAAATGCATTAAGTGCTAAGACCTCTCTCCAGCACCAGATGTTGTGTCTTTTGTTTGTTTGTTTTGGTTTGGTTTTTCGAGGTAGGGTCTCACTGTAGTTCTGGCTGATACCTGGAATTCAGTCTGTATTCTCAGGGTGCCCTTGAGCTCTTGGCAATCCACTTCTGCCAGCCAAGTGCTGGAATTAAAGGCGTGTGCCACCACGCCATGCTTGTTGTGTCTTTTTATGATGATAACCATTTTGACTGTGATGAGATGGAATCCCAAAGCAATTTTAATTTGATTTTCCTGATGGTTAATAATTGATCACTTTAAAAAATATTTATCATAGTTTCTTTTTTTGAAAACTACTCTTTTCATTACCCATTAGCTGATTTGCCCAATTATGTTTCACAGTTATTTACATATTCTAGATATTAACCCCCTCTATAGCTTGCAAGTATTTCTCTCGTTCTGTAGGCTGTCTGTTTGATCTGATGATATTTTCCTTTGCAAAACAGAAAAGTTTTAATTTCATGCAATCCTATTTCTTTTAATTCTTGGGGCTATTTCCTGTGTTATATGAGTCTGTACAGAAAATTCTTTTCTATCCCCATATCCTGAAGCACTCTCCCAATAGTTACTATCAACTACAAAAGACAAGCTTCTCTGACAAAAGTGAGAGCTGTACTAGGCTATAGGCTATGGGCATAAGCATAAATATTTAGAGGCCATTTTGATGACGACAACATTTCCATTTAGCAAATCACAAGTAGTAGGTTCTTGACTACAGCCTATTACCTCACCATCTGTTGCAGTCAGGTTCTCATTGCTGAAAGAAATCACCTGACCAAGAGAGAGCAACTTGTAGAAAAAAAAAAAAAAGTTTATTTTGATTTACAGACTTCCTGAATTTCTTATACTCCATAATACCAGGTACAGTGCCAATTTGTTAATCCGGTGGGGGTGGGGTGGGATAATGCAGACTTTGAAAAACAGGACACTCCTTGAGCACTCAGGCCCCTTCAAAAGAGTACATTTTTCCTGTTGCCCAGTGCAGGTCAACTGGCCCAATCTCAAAGGTTGTAATCTCTCAATTGCAGCTAAATGGGCAGCAATTTAGGCCCAAAGATTTTTCTTTTTTTATTTTTTTCTGTGCCATATCCCTCTACTCAACACCTATCCATTTCTATGCAAAGCAACTCTGCACAAATTCTCAGGACATGGGCATAACAGCAAGCTTCTCACACAAACTGATAGACCAGTCTAAGCAAAGTTCTTTCTCACCCTCATCAGCCAAACCTCACAGTCCATAATTCTTACTGCATTCAGGTCTTTCAACTCTGACCAGAATGGTCCATCAAGCTGTACTTATAGCACTGCAAGGCGTCTCTTAGGCCAAGGTTTCAAATCCTTCCACATTGAAAATCAGCTCCAAAAGGCCGAAGCCACACAGTCAGATGTCTAAGAGCATATGTCATCACTCCTCTGATACCAACATGACTGTTGCAGTCAGGTTTGTGTTGCTGGCAGAAATCACCTGACCGAGAGCAACTTGTGGGGGAAAAAAGTGAAAGGTTTATTTTATCTTATAGGCTCGAAGGGAAAGTCCACAATGGCAGGGGAAAATGGTGTCATGAGCAGAGGGTGGACATCACCCCCTGGCCAACATAAGGTGGACAATATCAACAGGAGACTGTGCCAAACACTGGGGGGACACTGGCTGTAATACTCATAAGCTGCCTAAGCCTCCCCCAAGCAATACACTGCCTCCATCAGATGGGAACCTAGCACTCAGCACACTTTATGTTTATGGGGGACACCTGAATTAAACCATCACACCACCCATAGGCATTTTGTTTTGGTTTGGTTTTTTTTTTTTTTTTTTTTTGTTTTGTTTTGTTTTTCAAGGTAGGGTTTTACCCTAGTTCAGGCTGACCTGGAATTTACTCTGTAGTCTCAGGGTGGCCTTAAACTCATGATGATCCTCTTACCTCTGCCTCCTGAATGCTGGAATTAAAGGCGTGCACCCATACCTGGTTTCCATAGGCTTTTGACTAGGTTTTGTGTACCAGGCAAGAAACCCCCTGCCCCAGGGAGTGAGCCTCAAATCCAACCAGAGAACTGTTCTTCATACCCGTAAATATCATGTCACTATTGCATCTAATAATCTTGAAATTCTTTTTTGTTTCATTCATAATGAATTCATTTAATTTCATTGCTATATCATAACCCACTCTTTGACTTTTTCACAAATACCTACTATGTGTGCATATGTTGTAGTTACTTTCATGTGGCTGGGGCAAAACCCACACCCAAAAGCAGCTGATGGAAGGAAAGGATTTGTTTTGGGGAAGCTTTGTAATGGCAGAGGAAATCATAGCAGGAGCAGAGTGAGCTGAAATCTGGCAAGAGGAGGCAGGCTATAACACCCCTAAGCTTGCCTCCAACAATACACCTTCTACAGCAAGGTGCCTCCTCCCAAATTGCCACAAGCAGGGTACCATGCATTCAAAACATCTGGGTCAAGCCACCATAGCATGGTTTGTAGAAATGGTCATTGCTTCCAGGATTTATATTTTATGAATAAAGCCACTACAAGCAAAATTGTATCATTCTTTTCTGGGGACATGTGGCATAAGGATGTGTTCCTCTAGCATTGAAAAGATGAAGAAAGACATGTTTTCAGCTAACTATAAGAAATATCTGAGGTAAAACTACAAATATTTTTAAAAAGTAACAAAATATTGTCCAGGTATTTCTAGTCCTTTAAAAGGTTCAAATACAAGCTGAAAAGTACCTAAAGAGTTGGAAGACATTCATGAAAATTAAGCTAGTTACCTTTGTGGAATTATTTAAGCTGTAACTTACAAAATGAGAAGATTGTTATGGTACACTTAGCACATTTACATGGTGTTTTAAAACATGCAATTTCTCTAATGCAAACCACATGTCTTACAAGCAAATAGATTGAGATATAAAAGTAGTTAATATAAATTGAAGCCTGGCAGGGTGCTGCATGCCTTTAATCCCAACACTTGGGAGGCAGAAGCAAGAGGATTGCTGTGAGTTCAAGGTCTGCCTAGGACTACATAGTGAGTTCCACATCAGACTGGGCTAGAGTGAAATTTCACCTTGGAAGAAAATCAATCAATAAATAAATAAAAATAAAAAATAAAGCCAGGTGTGGTAGAACACCCCTTTAATGCCAGCATTTGGGAGGCTGAGGCAGGAGGATCACTTTGAGTTTGAGGCAAGCCTGAGACTTCCAGGTCAGCTTGGCTAACATGAGGCCCTACCTTGAAAACTCAAAATAAATAAATAAATAAATAAATAAATAAATAAATAAATAAAATTTAAAAAGAAAGAATATAAGTTGAATGTTAACCATATTGGAGAAAATAATAATTTTTTGTACAAATTAATTTACACAAGAAGCCACACAGATGACACATTTAGCATTTTCCAATTGCCTTTTCCATAATGAACTATGTACTCATTGAATATTTAGGGGTATTCCACATTTATAAACAATGCCATCTGTTTTTATAGCTAAACATTTGCCTTTGAAGTGCACATTTTATGAGATTGACATTATTTACATATACAGAAGAACTCATGGCATAATTTGTCCAGAACATCTAGGTTGCCTATAACAATCTTGCTTACATTTCATATTTAGAAGGGAATAAAAGGTGTTCCCAGATGACCTTATGGCCATATAAATAGAATTTGAAATCCTTGAAGGTTCTGACCTATGATTTACTAAGCTCAACATTTTTATTTTTTCTCACAGCATCAGATTATAGAGAGTGTTATTTAACAAAGTGACTTTGGTCTGTGTGACTGTCCTTTCAACATGTTCTGGTAATGTGGTTTAGCAGCAGGGCTTTTGCCACTAACTCGGCCTAGAGCAAAGAACTCTGAAAAGTGCAATTGTTCAGTGAGAGTCCTCCGTGGGAAGTAGAAAGGAACAATGTGTTGAAATGTAAATTTCCTTCAGAGTCTAACAAATCCTGCTCTACAGGGATTTTACTTTTCAAAGGGATCTTCTATATTTACTACTTCACTTGTTAAATTGTAACTCCCTGGGCCAAGATTTGTCAGATGATCAGAGAACTGTCACCACAGGGCTAATTCTGGCATGTCCCTACCCTTGTTCCATGGTACCACTTTCAACCTAACACTAAAATGGTGTGGGAAAAGTCTATAAAAATGAAACTTTTAAAGTGATACCCTGTCTTTTTATCTTGGAAAAAAAAAAAAATAGAAACCATTGACCAGTGGCTTTTTCAAGAAGGATAGAAAGCACAGATATATCCATTACATGTCTCTCCCTCCACTGTTCAAGCTAATATGTTCATGAAGATAAGCTAAAATAAACAAATGAAGGATGACAAGGATCACAAGTTCAAACTCTGCAACTCTGCCTAGGCTACAGAGTGACTTCAGGGCTATGCTGAGCAACTTAGTAACCTTCTTTCAAAAATTGAAAAAAAAAAAAAAATGTTAAAAGAGGACTGTGGATACAGCCCAAAGGTAAAGTATTTGCTGAGTATGTATAAGGCCCTGAGTTCACACCCTATACTAGAAACAAAATAATAAAAAGTAAAATAGCTCATTCTGATGCTTGAACCTCCATATCCCTGTGCTTACCCCATCCCAGGGCTTACCCCATCCCAGCCCCTCTGGGCTTGTATCTAGGCGGTGACCCTTACTCTCACATGGCCTCTCTAATCCTCCTGCCTTCCACATGGCAGAAGCTCCCTGTACTTCCTTCTCTTAATCTAATTAATCTAATTAAGTCTTTCTAAAACTCAAAAAAGCAAAATAAATATATGACGTGATTCTTAATTAAAAATTAATTTAAAATACAAATATCTTAAAATGTTCTTTTTTTTTTTTTTTCTTGTTTCTATTGATACTCAAGGCAAAGCAAACATTGGTGCTGTGGCTGAGATAAACATGATGGATAGATAGCACTTTTTCATAATTAGGTGGTGCACTTTTACCTCTTATTGGAAATAGTCATCAATTATGGATATTTATACAACTTAGGTAAGTGGATCTCTAAAAAGTGATTTTAGCAAACACAGAAGGTACTAATTATTTTCCTGACACATTTGGTGCTTAAGAAAGGAGAGTATCTGCCTTTTCAATGCAGTCCCAGGACACTCTTTCCTGTGGCCAGATATTTATATTTGTACCTATACCTGTGCATCTGGCTAGAAATGTAGTTTACAATTAGCTTATTATAGAGCTTTTGTTGTTTTTGATAAAATACATGAGTCTTTACTGTTATCTGAAACTGGTGTCCACTGCATGAAATGAGGGAAAGGATGAAGCATGTGCAGAAGAAAACAATCTTCATTGGCTGAAGATGCCATTTTCTGCACTGTGCTGTGCACAGAATGTAGGATTTCTGTTGTAGATACACTGAGAAATAACAGCCAAAGTAGTTTCACGGTGTTGATAGTAATTACAGCACTTTAAATAGGGTTGTATTTGGGAATAATAAAATAATATTTAGGTTATGCATATATTTTAGAGGAAAATACTGAACAGATTTCCAAAAAAACCAAAAGTGGCACATAGCAGTCCTGGAGCCTCTATGTATTGGTTGTATGGCCCATAGGCTAGGCCTAGGACAGACACAGGATAAAAGGGAGAGAAACAAATAGATATCTTAGTGGATGGTCATAATACCAATGCAGGTTGGGAATACTTGGAAAATAGGTGCATTTCTTTCTTCCTTCTTTCCTTTCCTCTTTCTTTTCTTCCTTCCTTACTCCCTTCATCCCTTTATTTCCTAACTTCCTCCCTCCTTCCCTTCCTCATTTCCTTGCTTTCTCCCTTCCTTCCTTTGTCCTTTCCTTCCTTCCTTCTCTTACTTCTTTCTTTGTTGTTTTGGATACTGAGCCCAAAGCCTGGACATATTTAACACTTTGTAACTGAGGTATATGCCCGGGCAGGCCAAATAATATTAATGGGATAAGTATTTTTTATAATGATTCTTTATTTACAAATCTTAGTTAAATAAATAACTTAGCAAGTTAGAGTTTTTCAGTTTTTGAAAGAAAATACAAATTTAATGGCATAAAATAACTTTTTTTCTAAAACATAACTATCCAGAGGAAAGAGTCAGGCACTGCTAGTGAGGGTCAGGTCTGCTGATCTCATTCTTGTCTCTGTGAGTTATGTGGTGGTGCAGTTTTGAAACAAGCATTTGCCTTTGCATTAGTGGAACATGTCCAAAGTAAGAAAGTTTGGTTAAAAAAATAACTAGTTTATCCAGATTTAGGCTAGAGGCATTATAGAATATAACATAATGTACAATTTTGCATAGCTACATAAATTCTAGGTAATATAAATATGTGAGACACTATTTTTAATAAAAACAGCTTACTTAAAGTTTATATATTTAATATTCAAAAGTAGCTTCACTGTTTAAAATGTAGCTTTTGGAAAATAAGCTATATTAAAAAATGCATCATATGAAATCCCTGTAAGACTAAGATTTAATATTAAATTTGTTTTTCCATCCCCTAGCTCTATTTAATTAAGAAATATCTTCAGTAAGTCATCCATATACCCATATGCTCAGCACATGCAAACACACACACACACACACACACACACACACACACACACATATATATATATATATATATGCATGTACATATACATACATTATATAAATACACACACACTGAGATTATTACAAGAATGATATATTTCCTTATAAAACTCACAATCACTTAAAAGAGAAAATTGCAGAATTTTAGATAGAATTAGCATTTATAAAGACTTTGAAGCTATGACTACTTCTTAACTAATATAGAGAAATGTCTATCATTTGCTAATAGAATAATTTTTGTCCCCAGTGTATTTTTACCTTCAATAAATTTCCCCACTAATGTCCTCTTCAAAATTTATGGATTCATATGAATATTTTCATAGTTCATTCTCATGTTTCTATTCATCTTGGGCTCAGGTAGCCATTAGTAAGGTTTTAACTGACAGCTCTCTCAAAGGTGTGATGGTTCTGAGGTGGCAGGTGAGCTTGGCTATTCTGCTGCTAGATTAGGAGGTACTTGGTGATAGCCATTTGCATTTCCAAGGATCTTTCATGCTCCAGGAGGCTAGCCCAGCTTTGTTCTCATCCATGAGAACCAAGTCTTTGTTTTTATTCATGAAAAGCAAGAGAGTAAGCAGAAGAACACAAAACATCTTCAAATCAAGCTGTCACACCATTACTTCCATAGCAAGTTTAGCAGTCAGATCAGCATGAACTAACTACAAAAGCCTGGGCAGTACTATAGATACAAAGTGACTATTAATTAATTAACTATTTATGAGGTAACTCTAACACAATTCTCAAAATGCTTGTCAAGTTCTTTGTATGATTATGATGATGAGGTTTTGCTTTAAAGAAGTTAAAGCAGCCAAGGTTAGTGGTTAACCCATGTCATCCAAGCAGTCAGGGCATATAATGATTTCAGACATCTTGTCTCTACAACTGCAGAAACGTGTTTATATTTGTGCTCACTTGTTGCAAAGTTTGTGATATTTTTATTATAGCAACAGAAGATGAAGTTATATATTTCTAACTGAAGCAGTAACCAAAATGGAGCACACATTTAATGCCACAACTTCTATTCCATAATTCACAAAAAGTTCAGTTACATTCAACAAGAACAGATTATATTTGAAAAGATTTCACCAAGAATATGTGTAGAGAGTTGCTGTCTGTAACATTTACCTTATTATTGGAACAAAAGGCCCATTTAGAAGCAGCTTGTGGAGGGAAAGGGTTTATTTCCACTTACATTTTAAGGGAATGTTTGTTATGGTGGGGAAAGCATGGCATCACATCTTGTCACATCAGCTTGGAGGCGGCAGCCAGAATGCACTACCTAGCACAGGCAATAGGGGCTGAACTATAAAATCACAAGGGTTTCCCTCAGTGACACACCTTTTGCCTCAAGGTCCCACATTCCAAAGGCTCCACCATCTGGACAAGTATGAAGCTTAATAACAAACACATGAGGCTATGGGGAACATTTTATATTCAAACTTTCAAACTCGTTTAGATAAAGATAAATAAATAGATAGTGATAGATAATCTTTTTCTGATAAACTACTTTAGATTTTTTGAAAGAGTTGGCAGACTGTGTCTGATAATGACTGGATTAGTATCATACTAAATGTGCTTTCCTCAGTAGTATATTTTGATGTTATGGTTTTATTTCCCTTTAGGATTTCAACTTCCATTTTGTTCCATCCCATCTTTGTATCTTAATGTTTAAATTGTGGTTCTGAGTTGCCTCAGAATCTGTAGCTCTTCACATCCCTGAGAGATGAAAGACATATAGGGCTTGTTGACATGCCAATGTCAGTCTATGCAAGGCTGTTTCTTGTCTCTGCTTGTACCTAAAGCTCACTTCACCCTACACAGCAGAGGAATAAATGAGGACAGTTTTACATGGAGACAATCAAAATTTAAGAAGCTTTTCTTTTCATTCAAAAACATGCATAAACCAGGCATGGTGGTGCACGCCTTTAATCCCAGCACTCAGGAGGCAGAGGTAGGAGGATCACGATGAGTTCAAGGCCACCCTGAGACTGCATAGTGAATTCCAGGTCAGCCTGGACTAGAGTGAGACTCTACTTCGAAAAACAAAAACAAAACAAAACAAAAAAACAAAAAACAAAAAATGCATAAAACTGATTTCTGATAAGTTCTTGTTAGTTTTCAGCAAATCATAATTGCATTCTTATTGAAAAATGTGAATGGGCAACTGACATACTAAAATTTAAAAATAAAAATTTGTAGTTATTGTCAGGTTATATAGAACATTAAAACAGAGCAAAATATCTCAAAACTCTTTTTATTTACTTATGAAGAAAATAAAGCATCAAATATTTAACAAAATATAAAGCCTTGTGAATAAAATAAGTTGCTTATGTTATAGTAAATATTCTTATTTAGTGGTGATAGAAATATGCCAAAAACACTTGAACAGTAGAAAGCCCCCAAGGTGAGATAAGAAAAGAATGAGGAGGGGTGAGTAGAGAGGCTAACCCTGCCCCTGGCAGCTAATTGAACTCCTTCCCCTTTTTTTGTAGTTTATTTCAGGTTTAATTTTAACTGTCACATATACCCCCATTGTAATCTTTGCTTGCCAAATTGTAATATTCTTTTAATCTTTGTAACTCACTTACTCAATGGTCATGTTGGTTCTAGGCACTTTTAGTTGTTCCTGAGTATTCTTGTGTTTTTACTGTCTGCACTGTCACTTTTCTATCCTGCTAATTTAATACAGTGTCTACCTCTAGCCACCGTGATGTTTGCCTTCTGATTTTCCTGTGCCTATATAGATTTTTTTTTTTTTTTTTTTTTTTTTTTGCTTTTTCGAGGTAGGGTCTCACTCTGGTCCAGGCTGAATTGAAATTAACTATGTAGTCTCAGGGTCGCCTCAAAGTCATGGTGATCCTCCTCTCTCTGCCTCCCAAATGCTGGGATTAAAGGTGTGTGCCACCACACCTGGCTCTATATAGCCTTTTAAAAATTATTATTTTTTTGTTTTGTTTTGGTTTTTTGATGTAGGGTCTCACTCTGATCCAGGCTAACCTGGAATTAACTATGTAGTCTCAGGATGGCCTTGAATTCATGGTGATTTTCCTACCTCTGTCTCCCAAATGCTGGGATTAAAGGCATGCACCCCCATTCCTGGCTTTTTATTATTTTTTTAGAAAGAAAGAATTGGTGTGCCAGGACCTTAGCCACTGTAATCAAACTGCAGATGCTTGTGCCACCTAGTGTGCATGTGAGACCTTGCTTGTATCACCTTTGTGTGTTTGGCTTATGTGGGATCTTTAGCAAAATCAAACATGGGTCGTTAGGCTTCATAGGCAAGCACCTTAACCACTAAGCCATCTCTCCAGCCCAATGTAGCCTTTTTTATTTGCCTGCTAAGTGATTTAATTCCCACATTTTGAGGGATCTAAAAGGGTAAAGATTATTTTTCTGTAATTACTTATAGTTAACATTTGGCTGTTGTTCTTGCCTATCAAAATACAAGATTTCTGGCCTACTCTTGTGAGCCACCAGCATGGCAGTGGCACTGAGGCTTAACTATTGTACCCAAGGCCATCTGCCTCCTTCTCTCTGTCTCAAATAAATGAATAAATAAAATATTTTGAAAAGTACAAAATTCATACTTTTAGTGATTCATAGAAAGTTTCAATAACCAAAATAATATATTATTGGTAGAAGATGGAAAAATAGATCAATACAACCAAGTAAATTATCCAAAAAACATCTGCACACTTATGGTCAAGTAATTTTTGACAAATATTCAAAGACTTTTCAATGCAGAAAAATGATTTCACACTAAATCAGGCTAAAATTATATATATATACATATATATACATATTTATATATATATATATATATATATATATATATATATATATATATATATATATATATATATAAATGATCAGTGATCTTTTCTTTAAATGACCCCAAAATTTAATGTGGTATATATGCAAATGTACTAAAAACTATTCTAAAAGACAACATAGGGCAATATTTTTGTAACCTGGAAATGTACAAAAAATATGTAGGAGGAGAAACTATTATAAATATTTTAGAAATAAATATTGACAAATTGAATTTTTTGATAAAGACAAACATCAAAGAATTGGGAGGGGTAGAAAGAAAGAGAAAGAAAGATCATATCTAAAATATTTATGGAAATATTTTCTAATCAATAAAAAATAATAACATGATAGGAAGAACAGTGATAGGACACTTCAAAATGAAAATATAACAATAGCCAAAAACCTCATAAACATTCATTCACTTTCATTTATCATTGAAGAGATGTGAAAAACAAAATGTCAAAACACAAAACATCACATTACTCTCATCAGTAAATAACTGAAGTCTAATTTTGGAGAGGACCTAGAATAACTGCAATTCAAGACATTTCTGAAGTGATTTAAGAAAAAGTGATAAATTAAACAAAAGACAGTAAGATAGTGAGGGAGTTTTTTGATTTGTAGTGCTATGCTCACAAAGAGGTCATTACATTCATGATATCATGATATCACAGCAGCTATTGGTACCTTCAGAAGACCTCTGCAATATAATACTGAGTCCTCAATATGTCATTGTGGATGATGGAGCAGTTCAAAAAATAAAACAATCGAGAAGTACTAGTAGGAAAGAAAAATGGGGTTTAGGGTTGGAGAGATGACTTAACAGTTAAGCACTTGCCTGCAAAGCCAAAGGACCAAGGTTTGATTTCTCAGTACCCAAGTAAAACCAGATGCACAAGGTGGTACATGTGTCTAGAGTTCTTTGCAGTGGTTATAGACCCTGATGTGCCCATTCTCTCTCTCGTGCACACTCTCCCTCTTTCTCTTTCCATCTGCTTTTTTCTCTCTCTCTCAAATCAAAAAAAAAAATATGTTTTTAAAAAAGAATGGGTTTTAGTTGAAGAGATATGGGAGGAGGAATTTTAAAAAGTAAAAAAAAAAGATTAATGGGAAGCAATTGTGGTCAAAATACTTTATGCATATGTATGAAACTTGTCATTAAAAATTTTAGGTATAGCTGGAGATATGGGTCAGTTGGTAGCATGATTGCTAGCATGCACAATGCCCTTTGTTCAGTCCTCAGCAACATACAGAACTGAGTACATTCATGTAATTCTAGCATGTGAAAGGCAACAGTAATAGAATCAGAACTTCAAGGTAAGTGTACTCAGCAATTCAGGCTGTATGAGACCCTGTTTTAAAAAGTTAGGTATAAAAATACTGGACGGGGTGATAGCATTTAATCCCAGCACTTCGGGAGGCAGATAGGAATCGCCGAGAGTTCGAGGCCAAAACTGATGTGAATTCCAGGTCAGCCTGAGCCAGAGTGAGACCCTACCTCGAAAAACCAAAAAAAAAAAAATATATATATATATATATAAAATACTGGACGATAGTTACTTGCTCAATAATTAAAAAATGATGTTTTCTCTCCACCACCCAAAGTGTGAAGCATGTTAATCCTCTAACTACGCTTGTTATATTGGCTATATTTCTAGTCATACTGATCATTTCCTCACACAATGATTTTTCTCCAGATGCAAGAACCTTTGAACACCACATATTTTTGCAGATTTAATACTCTCTCTTACCAGCTCTCAAATGAGTCTTTCTCTAAAACTCATCTTTAACGAATTCACTTTCCTGATAGCTGCTCTTTACTATTTGATAGACTGCTTGCTTTCCATATCAATCACCAGCACTGGTATTGCATATTTTTTGGTTCCTACAACTCATTAGAATATGAGTTCTGTGCGAAATTTTAATTTGTGTTCACTCCTGCATTACAAATAATGAGAGTGGTACTTCACACACAGTAGTCACTCCTCTATACACATTTAAAATGGGTTTCTAGAAGAGTCTTATAAAATATATGATTAATGTTTTTGTCATCATTAGTACCTCTAATTTTATTATTATTTAAAATTTTTGATTTAAGAATAAGATTTGCCTTTCCATGAAATTTACATTATGGACAAAGTAAGCTATTGTGAGGTGGAATCTAGAACATTTTTACACTAAAAATATCATCATTACCAAGGCCCATAGTTTTCATTGACAGTTGTTAAAAAAAAAAACAAGTATAATTTTGTTGCATCCACACAAGGGCTTTTTTCATTACTGAAACACTATATAACATTTAGAAGATATTAAATACAGAATGGTATGTATAGTTATTGCTTGCAGAGTATGATATTAAGTTATCATATTCAGACTTGTCAAAGTTATATTGCTGATTCATTTTAGCTATTTTTCCCAGAGACATGCCATTTCTCATTCAGTAAAACAATTTATTCTTAAAAATTACCTTATGTTTACACAATGGGAATTGCAATATTTCCATATATAAGACATTTTATAGTATCGGATATGATTTGTGTGAAAGCAAAAATTCTAAGTAAATTCTTATTTACTTATGGAATAGTAATAGTTTATGGAATAGGTGTCTTGTAATAATAAAAATACTAAAAGATTTTAAAAATGATATCAAGTAGCTGCCAAAATTTTGCATGAAATACAAAAGCAGGCCCATTTTAAGCTACAATTACAATGGTACAAATTGGCTACAGGTTTGGGTTGATGAAACTTGGAGATAAAGGGTATGATTACATTCTTGATCATAGTGATGACTTCAAGGGTATGACCTACCTTCAAACTTACATCACATCTTATCAAATAGCTATATATTTTTATGCATTATCTGCATTATAACAAACAATTTATGCAAAAAGGTGTGTGTGTGTGTGTGTGTGTGAGAGAGAGAGAGAGAGAGAGAGAGAGAGAGAGAGAGAGAAAGAGACCACTACTTCTGTTATAGAGGAATGTTCTCTCCAATTTTACTTTTGACCCTTAAGGTCTCCTATTGACCAACTTTCACCATGTCTACAAAGCTAGATTCCTCTATTCCAACTTCTGACAATAGAACAGATTTTAATGTAAACTGTCTTCCCTAGTTTAAATAGCTTACTTCTAAAATAGATTTGAGCATAAGTAAATTTATTTGGTGAATCCAGTCACTGTCTGGTGTCTTAGCTATAAGAAAAAAGTTGGGGGAGTATGTCTTATGAATAGTTTAGTCAGTATACAGGAAAATGGTGTTGTTATTAAGTTAGATAAGAGTCATGTAGCATAAAATTCACATTCATGGAGGCATCCTTTCTTTATTATGACACCTAAGAAAGTGTTTAAGATCTTTGTATGTCTGAATAAGTAACACTCTTCTGATCAAGTCTGCTTTATAAAGAACAGCTTAAGTTTTATAGTTTGTAGTAGAGAGAAATGATGACAAGGGGATTCCCATAGTTGAGCTTTTACTGTGGAGCAATTGCAGGAGGGGAAAAATGAAGTAATTGAAGAAAGTAGAAAAAGAAATCCAATCTACAACATAAAAGAAGTGGGAAGACTGGTGATCTTACAGGGAACTTGGAAGCTTGAATGAACCTTCAGAATGTTCCACAGTTGTGGTTGGAAGAGTGGACTTTTCATGGATTCATTACCCAGTAATTGGAAGCAATCAACTTCCTAAAACATGGCTTTTGTTCCAAGCAATTCCTTATGTTAGAGGGCCTTTTCCTGTGAGAGACACAGCTATGATGCCTCAGCCAGTGGTGATGGAGGGCAATTTCTCAGGGTCCACTAAAGTATTCTTCCTTTTTAAATTGTTTTTAAATTTATTTATTTGCAAGCAGAGTTAGAGAGATAGAAGAGAGACACAGAGAGAGAGCGAATGGGCATGCCAGGGCTTCTAGCCACTGCAAATGAACTCCAGATGCATGTGCCCCTTGTGCATCTGGCTTATGTGGGTCCTGGTGAATCAAACCTGGGTCCTTTGACTTTGCAGGCAAGTGCCTTAACCGCGAAGCCATTTCTCCAGCCCTACAGTATTCTTTATTTTCTATCAAGTATATACAAAGTTTTAACTTGCATTTAAATGATCTAAACACTTTCCCTTTCTTCTACTAAAAATTTATAAAGCAGGCTGGAGAGATGGCTTAGCAGTTAAGGCGCCTGCCTCCTAAGCCTAAGAATGGTGGTTCCAATCTCCAGCGGTTCCAATGTCTAGGTCCCACCTTTAGCCAGATGCACTTGCCCACAAGGGGGCACACACACCTGGATTTCATTTGCAGCAGCTGAGAGGCTGCTGGCACGCCCATCTCTGCCTGTCTCCCTCTCCCCCCTCTCTGTCTGTCTCTCTCTGTGTCTCTCTAAAAAAAAGTAAATAAATAAAAGTTTAAAAAAATTATAAAGCAAATATATATGTGTAGGGACTACGCTAGCCCAGACTGACCTGGAACTCATTTGGTAGTCTCAGTTTGACCTCAAACTTATGTCCTCTGCTTCCTGGGTGCTAGGATTAAAGGTGTGTACCACCACACCTGCCTATAATGCAAATATTTTATGACCATGAAAATAGATTAGAATTCATCCAAATACCATGTTTCCATTTCATAATAACAACACAGAATCAATATTCATAAAACATATGGAAGCATAGCTATTTTGGACAATTCTAAAAGAGCAGCAAAGCCTTGAGGTCAGACAAGCCAACATATGTGAGCTCTGTGCGCTTCCACCGTACTTCTTTGCTATAGAAGGACTACACTTTCCAGAGGGATTCTGCAGCTGATCTGCAGGTGCTACAACACTTCACAAGCCCTCAGTGGGCAGCTACAACCAAACTCAGCAAGCTTACCATTGGTGGTTTGTAATGGGTCTGGGGTCACTCAGAGATTCACTATTCTGACACAAATATGATAATTATATAGAGGCATTTCTTTCTTTCCAGGACTACACTTCAAGCTGGTAATTCAAGAGTGCAGCCCGAGTTTCCTCTGGTCAGGGGTTATAAAGACAAAGTTTATATCACATTGTTAAACAAGTCTCATGACAAGAGTCACAAGCTGAACCTAGTTACAAAAGCAGAGAGAGAAAAAAAAAAAAAAAAACAGCAGTTATCTCACTCAAGCAGATGGCCTGGTATCATCCTGCATACCAAAGGTAACATTTCCTTATAACATTTCCTTATCCATCACATTCCCTTATTCCCTTATCCATCACAGGTCACTTGTAGACTGGGGCCTGCCCAAGCCCCTTTGTAGGAGCAGGAGATTTAGCACAGGAATGAAGTTGACTTGTTCATTCCATGTTCTTTTACTTTACTAAGACATTAGAGATGTGACAAACTTGTCATAAAAATAAATCACGGAGCTCACTAACATGCATCACCTCACTCCACGACTGCGTCCCAAATCATAAAACATGATGTTATTTGTTAGCTTTAGCATTTAAGAAAACCACATTCATGTAAAGGTGTTTTATATTTAAAAGGTATTGTGCAGAGGGAATTACGGAACAATATTTTCCCTCAGAAAAGTATAATGCATTTGATAAAATTCATAGACATAAGCTTATTGTTAGTGGGTTATTAGAAACTAATAAATAATATTAATAGATTAATTTACAATTAAGTTTATAGGTCACCAATTATTGGTCTGGATTTGTTTTGCTAAATGTTGCCAGGTTGACTGAATGTTTTAGCCTAGAAACATTTCTAAG
Organism: Orientallactaga sibirica; assembly: GCA_036365145.1. Classification (NCBI taxonomy): domain Eukaryota; kingdom Metazoa; phylum Chordata; class Mammalia; order Rodentia; family Dipodidae; genus Orientallactaga; species Orientallactaga sibirica. Next base: position 13,715,721 of record JAEOAD010000017.1, read on the forward strand.
AAAGCTGAGAATTACCAGGGAGAAATGCAAGTAATGAAGTTCTTTGATAAAGGAGTAGGGCATCAGTCACCTACATACCTTATCTCCTTGCATTGATGTCCAGAATCTCACTGGAGATGTTTGCTTGAAGTTAATATTTATCTGGGTGAAAGGAAGTTTTATTTCTGGCTGTTCAGGGGACTTTCTCCGTGTTATTAGAGATAGAGATCTGAGGACAGAAGATTGACTACCAGAGGTGATTCCAGATTAAGTGTGGGCTTTACAAGTGTGAAAGGGTCACACAAAATGTTTATATAAAGAAACAACATTGAATGTTTTATAAACACAAATAACCTAGGCTAGTACCTCCATTTTTTTCTTTATTTAAAGTAAAAGTCATCTTGCCAATGTAAATCTGAAATAATAAAAATAAATGTGAAACATGAACATTTTAGTAAAGCATCCTATGAACTAAACTCCCAGAAAGATGAGTCCAGGCCCTCTTTTCAATAATTTTGATTGTGATCAATGCCATTATTTATTAACTTTTTTTTTAAACTAAAATTTCATGGTTTTTTAAAAGCAAATAACCAAAGATGTATGATTCTTTCTTATCTGTGTCCTTACTCATAACAGGAGACATTTAAAATAAAGCTATTCAATGCAAAAAACATCTGCATGGTTTTACAATTTAATGCTACCAGGCATTATTTTTTGAGGGTTCAGAAGCACCAGGATCACATCTCCTAACTTGAATGAGTGGCCCCACTCCTTAATCAATCCTGACCTGATATCCTCCTGAATTCAGAAAGTCACCATCATCTACTCACTCACACAAATCAGAAACTGAGGTCACAGAATTATTATATTGTTATCCATGATAATATATAATTCTAGAAATTAAAAATTATTTTCCCTTCAAAAAATTTGTGGCAAAATCTGCTGAATTTTATTCCATCTATTGTGGTTGCTTCTTTATTTAGCCCTAATGTTACTCTCAGTTTTTATCTTTGGTTAACTTTAGTTTCTAATTTGTTTATGATTATTACCAACTCATGAAAGGACTCGACATGCAGATTTGTTTCCTCATAGATAACTTCTACTCTTGACCTAAGTGTTATATTTACAAAGCAAATCTACACTTTTCATTGTTCTTCTTAAGAGCCTTACATCACATGGACACAAGCCCATGGAATACTACAGCAGTGTCCTATATTTTTACATCAACTCACATCTTGCCCACTTCCATTTTCACCATGATATACTGAAGTTTCCCGCACACATCACCTACCTGTCTTTTGCCTCAGTTTGTTCCTACAGATCTTTAGAGAGCTCTTCAAGGAGTTTCCACCCTACTCTCTGGCAGTCCTCACCCTTCTACACTAAAGTCAACAGTATCCAGTCCAAAGGCATCTTGGGCAACTCCACCCCATCTTCCTCTGCTCAGCCTGCATCACGTGCCTTTCATATATCAAACATGTGCTTGCCTATGTTTCACTGTGTTACTTGTTCCATAGCCACTATAAGCACATTTGCAGAGCTAGTTAGTATATGTTCAGAGTTGATGCAAGCACCATCAGATCACAGTTTCATAATGCAATTGAAGGAACTCCAGGTTCCTCTCTCCACCCTGGTCTTTGCTTCATTGAGTTTATGTTACTAGCATCTCTAGGATTTCTCAGTCATATCTGACCTAAAGCAGGTTTATTTTTAAAGTATGCAAACATATATACAACTAAAATTGTGTGTATGCGAATAAAAGTGACCAATATGTGTAATTCTTTCATCCATAATGAAAAGACAATGTCCCTGGGGGTCAAGCAAAGAGGAATATAAGTACAAGACTAACCTGGGCTACATAGAGAGACCCTGTCTCCAAAAAACAACCATAAAATCAAATAAAAATGTTAAAATTCAACTTCTAAGTCCATATTGGTTATAAATTTTGTCCAATATAATAGTAGGTGATAAAGCAGCAAAATATTAAATTCATGTCCTAAATGATAGTTAATTGTGTCTCACTCTGTACTATAAAGTTTATTAATTAGTAGGTACATAAAGAAATAATGGGGTACTAAATCAGGTTTTTAATGTCAAATATGATATTTAGTAAATCAAATGGAGAAAATCACTTCATTAATTTCAGACAACCAGACACACTGTTTTGGACATAAGCAAATGCTTAATTTTAACTTAGAAGATAGATAACAAATCCTTCAAATACATAAATTGGTTAAAAAGATGAACACTGCTGATGGCCATAAAAAATTAGCTACTTTTTTCACATAAGTAATAAGTAAAAAGACTACATAGTAATTTTAAATAGTTTTCCATTTTTAAAATAAAATACTTTTAAAATTTATTCAGGAGAAATAGAGTCAGGCACAAATATCTCTATAGAGATGTTACAATAACATATAATAGCTAAAAACTGACAGCACTTAGATTTCTCTCAATGGATGAATGATAAAACTGACAGTGCCCATACGGAAGTATGGGCTACAACTAAGTAATTAAAGGTGCTTCTTTATAAAGCCTGCCAAGCTGGCCACAATCCCCCAGTATCCATGTAAATCCAGATGTACAAAGTGTCCAATGCATCAAGAACTCATGTGCAAATGAAAGAGGCCCTGGCATGCCCATATGTGCTCCCTCTCTCTCTCTCTCTCTCTCTCTCTCTCTCTCTCTTCTTACAAATACTTTTAAATGAAGAGACTATGGTTGCTCACAGAAGCCTGGATGGATGCCAAGTGAACAAGTCAATCTCCAAAGGTTATATTTTACATAACTTCATTGATAGAACTTTCTTGAAACAAGGAGTTTAGAAGGAGAAAATATATTTGTGGTTCCCAGAAGGTAGTAAGAATGTAAGGTAGACCAGAGGGTATAATGATGATGTACTGTGTCCTCCAAACCAATATATCTATTGTGTGTCTAATCTGTAATTGTGCATTGTGTAAAATATCATATCCTTCTGTTACTTGTACTACAGGATATCTATAATTATCTCAAAAGTAAAAGCTTAATATTAAAAGTACCATTTTGTTGATGATTCAAGAGTGAAGGAAAGATTTTTATTCTTACATGATATTCCTTGAGATAGGTAATGATTTGCACGTTTTATGTACTTTAACCCCAAAGTACACATATATGTGAATTGCAGGACTAGTTTAATTTTACTTAAACTTTTGGATATTGCAAAAGGACAATCTATCCTGTGATAGTTACCTAATTTTTAAAATGAGGCATAGTTAACTATATTTACACAGAACTTACTCCATTAAACATTTTAAAATAGGAAGATTGGGCTGGAGTGATTTCTCTGTGGTTAAGGTGCTTGCCTGCAAAGCCTAAGCAACCAGGTCTCATTCCCCTGTACTCACATAAAGCCAGATTTACAAAGGGGTACATGCATCTGGAGTTCATCTGCAGCAGTTGGAGGTCCTGGCATACCATTCATTCTCTCTGTCTCCTTGCAAATAAATAAATAAATAAATAAATAAATAATAAACTAGGATGATTCATAGGATTTGAGTGTTTATAAATTTTCTTTCTTTTTAAAAATATATTTTATTTATTTATTTGAGAAAGAGAGAGAGTGCGAGAGAGCAAAAGAGAAAGTGAAAGAGAGAGAGAATGGAGTGCCAGGGCCTCCAGCCACTGCAAATGAACTGCAGATGCATGTGTTTCCTTGTGCATCTGGTTTACGTGGGTCCTGGAGAACCAAACCGGGATCCTTTGGCTTTGCAGGTAAATGCCTTAACTGCTAAGCCATCTCTCCAGCCCTGTTTTTAACTGTTCTTATCAATGGCAGCACTAACTTTCTTACAACTATTGACACTGTCTTCAAAACAAAGGCACAGGGAGCATATCGATTATATCTTTGATCTTTACTATAAAATTCTAACCAAATGATGTGTCAATGCCTTCAAAACACAGAAAGATAAAAGCTCATTAAAAAGTATCCATGTGCCATGGACATACAATGCAGAAAAATACAATAAATAATACATTTCCTACATCTAAGGAATGGATATGCCTAAATTATCATCATAAAGACTAATTGAATGGTATCTGATATGAACAATAAGCTGGGAGGAAAGAGGTGTGTGAATGCTACAAATAGTTATTGCTAATTCAAAATCAAATACCTAAGATGAGAACTGCAGTTTTAATTGCTGATGTAGTATGTTGTACACATTGAGATAGCATTCAAATCAATGCATTTTAACTTGATTCTTTGTCACATGGATTGTTATTTGAAAATGATATTTGAAATGCAATTTGAAGTTATGACTTGAATTTGATAGCTAAAATATACTGAAATATTTGAGGAGGAAATTTTTATGCTGAAACCCTGTGACTAGATGAAAAAACTTAAAATTTCCCCTTTTTTTCACAGATATTTTTATATGAAATGTGTACTACTTGAGATATGATTTCATTCATTTTTCTCATATATATTCATTCAGTAATACCATATTTGTGATAACAGTCACTGTTAGAATCCATTTAACCTGTGTTTACCATGATCAAACCCAATCTAAGCAGCTAAATTATATACATTATCTCTACTTTTCATCTCTCTTGGAAGAGTTGATCCTTATTTTGAAAATGGAAAAGTAATGATTTTAGTGTCACAGTAGTGCCTGTAGCAAGGCAGAAAGCCAAAGTAATCTAATGTGACATGATTGTGTCTTGTCATTCTCCCACAATGTACACTTGAGAATATAAACCATATGATTTGCATCTGTCAAATATTCTTTGTGATCTATTTTAGTCAAAAAGATTTGGTAATACTGAATGTGGAAAATAAGCAATATAAAAAGGCACTAAGGGCTGGGGAATGCCTAGTGGTTAAGGCATTTGCCTGTGAAACCTAAGCACCCAGGTCCAATTCCCCAGGGCCTACATAATCCAGATGCACAAGGGGCACATGCATCTGGAGTTCATTTGCTGTGGCTAGAGGCCCTGGTGTGCCCATTCTCTCTCTATCTGCCTCCCCCCCTCTCTCTCTCTCTCTCTCTCTCTCTCGCTGTCTCAGGAATAAATAAATAAATAAATAAATAAATAAATAAATAAATAAATATAAATTTTAAAAGGCATTAAGACATAATATCTACATCATCTAATGTATTTGTCATCTTTAGAAGAAATCTCATGTTCTCATTTATAATGGCAAGTAAAAATACAGTGAGGAAATGAAGTGGTGTTTGGATGAGATCCACTAATGTGTTTGTGATCATTGAAATAAAAATCCCATTTTTAGGACACTATTAGTATCCTAGTAGGTGTTTATTAATCTTTCAGAGTATAACTTGATATTTAAAAAATAAATGGATTTTTATTGTGGCTACTGTGGTTTCATTTCATTTTCATAGATTATATAAGATAATAATACAGGGTTCAACTGGGAATGGTGCCTTGGGAGGCTGAGCTAGGAGGACTGCTGTGAGTTCATGGCCAGCCTGGACTAAGAGTGAGTTCCAGTTCAGCCTGGGCTAGTGAGACCCTGTTTCAATAATAATAATGATGATGATGATGATAATAATAATAATAATATAAACACATGGTTGGGATATAGTTTAGTGGTAGAGAACTTACATAGCATTCAAGGTCTTACTTTGGAAAAGCTAGTGCCTTACGAAAACAGTAAAGGGCTGGAGAGATGGCTTAGCAGTGAAGGCACTTTCCTGCAAAGCCAAAGGACCAAGGTTCAATTCCCCAGGACTCATGTCAGCCAGATGCACAAGATGGTGCATGTGTCTGGAGTTCATTTTCAGTGGCTGGAGGCCCTGGCATGCCTATTCTCTCTCTGTATATGTCTCTCTCTGCCTATTCTCTCTCAAATAAATAATTAAGAATAAAATATTTAAAAATGTGTTAAAAATACTGGAAAACAAGATAACATTTACATAATTTTAAATTTTAAAATTATGTTTCATGTAAGAATAATTCTTATAAGTATATGAATATGTTTGTATATTCTTTCTTCACTGATCTTTTGGTGATTATTTTTTACAAAAGCCTAATGAATCAAAAACCACCACAAATAAGCCTGTAGTCTGACAAACATTTGCTGACTTGATAACCAAGGGAAGGAATTCATCCAGCACTATCAAACATCATTCAATTCAGTGGGTTAATAAACCTCCTTCTGTAATGGTCAGTTCCTCATTACTTTCCCTAGTAGTGTGTAATGTAAGTAGAAGTCCCTGTACTTAAAGTGGATTTAGAAGGGGGGGGGACTAAGAATTGGAGTACGTCAACAAGCCCTGCAGTATAAAGATTAACATGACCAATAATAGACGGATGGAACAAAATGGCTCCATGGTATCATTGACGAGAATCAGTAGTCAATAAAGAAGTAACATTCCGCAGCTATTGTGTAACCTTCGGAAAACGGGACTTTACAATTATTTCTGTGGCCGACTTTACCTGAGTCCCAATGGGGTTAATAATAGAACTTCCTTTTCACCAATTCCATCCATGTTGACTTAAATTGTTTTACACCTCATTATATATTTTGGATAAAATCCCTTATTGTTTTATAAAATGAAGTTACCATTTAATATTATATGGCTTTTATTTTATTCTCTTAATAAAACTTTCTGATAAGCCAATGTTCTTGATTTAATCATGGGATTTACCAATTTTTAGATGAGGGTTAGTTTGTTGTGTACTATTTAAGAAATGCTTGTCTGCATAAGGTTCATGAAAATATGTTTCCTTTGTTTATCTCCTTCAGCCTTGTTCTGGTGTTGGGTTCACCAAGAAAGCTGCACCCTTGCCCATTCACCCCGTTACTCTATGGTTTCAGCTGGGGCCCTGGTGAGGTGTGATAGGCTGATCCTCCCTTCAGGTTCATCGTCCATCTGAAAAAGAGAAGCAAATTCTCCAACAGAGAGAGAAATTAGTACCAGATAGATGGAATGGCCATAGTTATTTGAGAGAGTATTTTATATGCGTAGGCCCTCTTCTAGCCCACATTTGGTGGGAGCTTGATATTGGAGAATGGGCTCATTTTTTGTACATGGTTTTGAATTGTTTCCCAGTTCCAGCTATGAGTTCCATTCCACTGAGTGGATCTATTAGCCAAACTAAGCCAGATATACAGAGACACAGAGGTTCTCAAGACCTCATCACTGAAGTAGAACTAAAATGAACCCAACATGACTCGTAAATTTGCGGAAGAGGGGGTGGAGTGTTAGAGCCACAAGTTGGGTCATTATGCACAGAGACATTCCCCAATGAGGAGCATCCCTTCAGAGTGGGGAGGACAGGGAGGAGGCTACCGGAGGCACCAACATGAATGTAAAATTAAAATAAATAAATAAATAAAAATATATTTTTTCCTATGCTGTTTTCCATAAGATTTCTTACTTTATTTTATATAGTGAGTCGTCAGTGCATTTGGAATTTTTTTTTCTATATAGAATTGGTTGGATATTAGTGGCTTATCTAGAGGAAAAGAATGAATAAAGTACATACACAAGTGTGTGAATGTGTTTATGTGTTAGTGTATGAGTGTTTGTGTAGGGGAATTATGGAACTGACTTATAAGAGGCTAACTAGCCCAACAGTGGCCATTTATAGCCTGAAGAGACTGAGAAATTGAAAGCTGTTCAGTCCAAGAAGTTGAAAGCATTAATAGCCCCAGCCCAAAAGGATTGGAAAATCTCTAGAGAGTTCCTGATATTGTATACACAATTTAAAGGTCAAAGAAACTATATTAAGTACAGTGTAGTATCCATGGGTGATCACAACGGGTACAGATACACTTAGGAAGAACAGTGTTTGTGTGCACGGAATGGCTTCTAGCCACATTTTTCCTCTCAGGATTTCTAGCCTGTCAGATGGTGACTCCCACATTCAAGGTAGATCTTCCTTCCTTGGTAACTGTCCCATATGTCAGTTCTTTCTGGAAACACCCCCATAGACACACCCAATGGTGGACTGCACTAGTGCTAGACATCTTTCAACGCAGTCAAGATGACAATTGGGACTAAATATCACAGGTTGGTATATAGAGGATAAGGCTATTTTTCTTCTTTACATGTGTAATATCCAAATGCATGTGCATGCACACACACATGCACACACACACAAACACACACAACAACACACCAAAGTATAATGGCACCACAATCCAACATTGGCATCACAATGGGTATATTGAGGTTATTTGCAGAGCAGGGTGAAAGGTTACTTGTAGAACATGGGTGACTCCAAGTTTTCTGCATCACTGAACACCACACTCAAGTGTAGGTGATGTCTAACAGAAGCTACAGCTCTTGAGAACTATGCACAGCTTGTATACAGCTCTGCTGGTTGGAGTGTCCCTCAGTAGTAATTTACTGTTTCTATAACCTTGAGGAGGGGTCTTTGACCTTTTATGTTTTAGTTTTCTCAGATTTCTTGACCACCTGAGTCTCTTGTCCATTGCTCCTCCCTCCATGAAGGAGTGTTTCAATCTCAAGGAAGCTGCTATACTACAATTGGTGAGTTGAGGATATTTACACATAGGGTCATTATTTTAAAAAGGTGATACCTTAATGTTTTGTTGGGTGATGCTCTGATTTGCTGGATTATTAGCATTTCTTTTCCTTTACCCCTAAGGGTTTGATGATTTTCTGTGTTAGGTATGATTGAGTCTTGTCCAATTCTTTGTTGCTGATCTATTTCTTTCATGAAGTGGACATTATCCTGATTCATGAAGTATACACTATCCTGTGTTTGTTCTGGTGGGGATGCCTCTCTTCTTCTTCCTTGTACAGTCTCCTTTCAGAATTTTCAGTAGAACTGGCTTGCTTGTCATGACTTGACTTAGTTTGTGTTTGTTGGAAGATACTTTTATGTTTCTATTACTTTGAAAGATAACTCTGGTGGATATGGCATTCTTGCTTGACAGTTATTTACTTTCAAAGATTGGAGCTATTCTTATATTCTTTCCTTTCTATGTGAGATGTTCTTCTTCCCTTACAGCTTTTAGTATTGTTTATTTTTTTTTAATTTTTTTTTATTTATATTATTCTAATTTTACATTCATAATGGTGACTCCATTACCCTCCTCCATGTCCTCCCTCTTCCAAAGAGACCCTCATCAATGGTAATGTGGGTCATGCATTGTGGGGTAGTCAAGAGTTCTGGGGGTAGGCCAAGTCTCTGGGCATAATGTCCCAACTTGTGGTTCTAACATTCTTTCCATCCCCTCTTCTGTGAATTTCCCTAAACCACGTTGGGGTCAGTTTAGTTCTACTTCAGTGATGAGGTTTTGGGAGCCTCTGTGTCTCTGGATTTCTGGCTTAATAGGAGTTGGATGTTCTCTGTGTTTATCTCCTTCAGCCTTTTTCTGGTGTCGTGATCACCAAGAACGCTGTACTCTTGCCCTTCCCCTGCATTACTTTATGGTTTCAGCTGGGGCCCTGGTGAGGTGTAATTGGCCAATTTTCCTTTCAGGTTCGTTGTCCATCTGAAAAAGAGAAGCAAATTCTCCAACAGAGGGAGAAGTTAGTACTAGATATATGGGATGGCCATAGATATTTTAGAGGGAATTTTATATGCATAGGCCCTCTTCTCACCCACATTTGGTGGTGTCTTGATCTTGGAGACTGTGCTCATTTTGTACATGGTTTTGACATATTTCCCAGTTCCAACAATGAGTCCCATTCCACTGAGTGGATCTATTAGCCAATCCACCTTGGCTGTGTGCCACTACTGCACTTATTTGAGCATTAATAGACTGACGTAGTATTGTTTCTTTACTTTGTATTTTTTACATTCTTACAATGAAGTGTTGTGTAGGTTTACTTCTTTGGTCATGTTTATTTGGAAGAGTACTCTATGCCTCTTTGTCTGCATGTCAACTTCTATCTCTACATTGGGGAATTTTTCCCTTATAATTTCATTAAATAATTGAAAAAAAATTAATTTTCATTCTTGTCAACTCCCTATACACCTCATATTCTAAGGTTTGCTTGATTGGTTGTATCCCAGAATTCTTTGAAAAATTAGTCATGTTTTTAATTTTTTTTTCTTTGTATATGTCTATGTGTACTGTTGACTGAAATTTCCCTTCCATTCCTGAAATTTCCTGCATGATCTTTATTAGTATCTTTTTCTGATGTGATTTTTATCTGACTGATCATTGCTTTCAATTCTATAATTTATATTTGATTCTTTCCCAGTGTTTCAATTTCCTTGCTTCCATATTTATAATTTTTCCTCAAATTTACTCATTGTTTCATTCACTTTGACAACTGTTTTGACAAGGTCTTGAGCATGTGCACACACACACACACACACACACACACACACACACACACATATACATATGCCACTCATCTGCTTATTTGAGGTGTCTACATTGTAGGCAATTGCATTTAGAATTAGAGCTCTAAGTTCTTTCTCTGGCATCTTCAGCTTCTATCATAGTGGAGTTGAGAGGTTGGGAGTGTGTGTGATGTCTAGGAGGTTTTAATTCTCTGTGTCTTTGCTGTGTCATGGGCATTCTTGAAGATGGATGTGTTTTCAGTCTTACTTCTCCTTTACAAGCTCTGTTTGCTTGTTTGTTTTGGCTTTTGTAAGTCTTTTTTAGGGGAAGGTAGGTTGTCTTCACTAGAAAGAGTGTTTCTTTCAGGTTTTTATGGGGTTGACAAAATAGTAAATCATGCATATTTATACTTAGTTCTGGTTTTGCTCAGCTGTAGGATACCTTTTGGTATTACATATTTGTTTCCATCAGTTAACAATGCCTCTGTTATTAGGGTATTGGTTGGGTAGGGCATGGTTTATAGATAGTTTAGGGGGAAATAGTAGCAATATTTCAGTGGTGAATTAAGGATGGGATAGAGGCACAATATGAGAGTAAGGTTTAGATGAGGATATAAGTGTATTGATTGGAGATATGTAAGGAGAAATGGAGACTATTGTACCTATAGAAATGTGGAGAAGTGGGTGTTTTACGTTTTTTTAATTTTTTTTTTAATTTTTGGAGAGAGACACAGAGAGAGACAGTCAGAGAGAGAGGGAGAGGGAGACAGATAGAGAATGGGCACGCCAGCAGTCTATCAGCTGCTATGAATGAAATCCAGATGCATGTGCCCCCTTGTGGGCAAGTGCAGCATTGCACTCTTGCATCTCTTTGCATCTGCCTAATGTGGGACCTCGAGATTGGAACCCAGTTCTTAGGCTTAGCAGGCAGGCGCCTTAACATCTAAGCCAGCTCTCCAGCCTGAGATAGAGATTTTTAATACAGAAGTTTAGCAATTAATGCATAAAATTTCAGGTATTAAAGAAACATACAATTATAGTGCCTAAACTACTACTAAGGCATTGACACCAAGAAATAAATTAACTACAAAACAACATCAATAATTAAAATGAACATGGAAACTGCAAAGACAAAAACAATAAACCTGAAAACAAAGTTTACAAATATATATTTTCCACAGTGAACAAATGTCCTTCCTTCCCCCACTGAGATTACAGTTTTTAATGGGAACAGACCAATTCAATCAGATTGAGTCTGTTTGTGGTGTACAGTTCAGGTCATTTAGGTGACAAAGTGTTCTGTTATAGTAAACCTCCTGTCAATTCCCCAGCCTCAGCTAGAATGCTCCCTAGGAGAGCTGCAAGCTGCATTCCAGCACACTGTGAGAATGGGACTAGCGCTCCCACTGGAAGGGCATTCATACATTTGAACGCTTGTGGAAGTCTGCCCAAGTGAGCGTCTTAGTGTACTGGCTGGACGTGCTGGGCACCCTGAAATGGTGGCGGCCAGTGGAGGGTAACTGTGAGACAAGCTCACCAACCAAACCAATTTCTCTGGAATGGAATCTGGACTTTCTCTCCTGCTCTGCCAGGTTCTCTAATTTACTTTTCTGTTAAAGCTAGAGGTGTTCAGGCATCATCAACCTCTTGTGAGAGATGTTATCAAGCCTGCACCAGATTATGCCCTGGATATTCTAGCTCACTATGCCTCAGTGTAAACTGTCATTTTCCTTCCATAACTTTTAAAATCCATGGAGGTATAAGGCAATCTCTTCCTCCATTCTCAACCCTGAATTCCTAGCCAGAGTATTATTGCCTCCTCCTATTTAACCGAGTTCCCTCAGGAAAAAGCTGATTAAAAAAAGAAAAATCCCTGAAATGATTATATGCATCTATAGCGCAATCATTAGTTATGAAACAGTTTCTCCTGTACTGAAAATTACTTAGTGAAAACGCACAATAATTATTTTTATTTTAATATGCTATTAGTTTATACATGAAATTGAACCTTTCTACATGTGGTTTTAATATTTTTCATTAAAGCAACAGCTTTTCATTACAAACCTGTAAATTTCAAGACTTGTATTAGGTTGGTGCTGCTGGTGGCAGTGGCGTCCAGGCGCTGTCACAGAGCACGCTGCGTCGGCCTGGGCAACCAAAGGAGGCACAGAAAATCCAACAGCGCCAGCGGCTGTGGGTCAAGGAGGAGCCCTCATGGAGCCCGCACCACCGCCCAGGAGGCCTGGCTTTCCTGAGCCCCTATCACACCCACCCGCGCAATCTAACAAGGTGCACTTGGTCATGAAGTTCACAGAGGGATGTTTTATGGAATGAACTGTGAAAGATTTGCTGGGCTACTGTCAAGCTAGAAAGAAGTGACATTATTGTTGGTTCTAATTCTAAAAAGTTTCCCAAATCTTCATGTGGTAATAACACATTTCAGCAGATGCTTTGTTAACAAATAAATTACCACAGGGTTTAGTGATTTAAAACAAATAAACAAAAACAAAGGAATTATATTAGGTTCCAGGCATATCAAGTCTCATTACCTCTACCAAACTTCTACCTTTGTACAAAATAATCTTTTATCTTACTAATATATATTCACCCCATTGTATAAAAACATACTTCATTATTTGTGCATTTGTTTTTACCTGACTTTTCAATTTTAAGAAAATGTTATTATCATCATAGCTATTGAGATTTTGAAATCCAGGGCTAGAGAGATAGCTCAGTGAAAAGCACTTGCTTGCAAAACCTTATGGCCTGGGTTCAATTACCCTGTACCTACGTAAAGCCATATGTAAAAAGCAAGCATGCATCTGGAGTTTTTTGGCAGTGGCAAAAGACCCTAGTATGCCTATTCTCTCTCTCTCTCTTTCTCTCTCATTCCTTGAAAATAAATACATAAATGTTTTATAAATTAGAAATTGCCGGGCTGGAGAGATGGCTTAGCAGTTAAGGCACCTGCCTCCTAAGCCTAAGAATGCTGGTTCCAACATCCAGGTCCCACGCTTAGCCAGATGCAAAGTGACACAAGGGCGCAATGCTGCCCTTGACCACAAGGGGGCGCATGCATCTGGAGTTCATTTGCAGCAGCTGAGAGGCTGCTGGTGTGCCCATCTCTATCTGTCTTCCTCTCCCTCTCTTTCTGTCTCTCTCAAAAAAAAAAAAAAAAAAAAAAAAAAATTAGAAATTGTGGACTAAATCAGTTATATTGTAGAATTGGCAGGAGAACTTTCAAACAAGACTTTTATTTCTCTATACACTGAAGTCTGGAACATATAATAACAAGATGTCCATTAGTGTAAAAAGGAAATGGATTAGCATTTGAAACCACTGATCTTATTTCTACATACGAAGACAACTATTTTGTAAAATATGAATAATAGTATTTATAAGTCTTTTAAAGTCAGAATAAAAATAAAATAAATATGCTAATAGACTAGAAGCAATGAAAATATACCATATATATATATATATATATATATATATATATATATATATATATATATATAATTTAATTCTGGAAGTATTTTAGACAAGTTTGTTTATTTATTTATTTATTTATTTATTTATTTATTTATTTTTGGTAAAGAAATGACAAATATGGGGCTGGTGAGATGGATCAGTTGGTAAAGTGAGCATCAGGACCCAAGTTGAATACCAAGAACCCACATAAAAATGGCCTGCATGGTGCATGCAATTGTAATGCCCCCACTGGAGAAGACAACACGGGGGAATCTTTGGAGCTCACTGACTAGCCACTCTACTGTAATGGGTGAACTTCAGGCCAATGAAGAGATAGCATTCATAAAAACAAAACAAAATAAAATAAAACAACACAAAAACTCAATAACTGTGCCTAAGTTGTCTTCTGGTCTCTGTACACACCCCTGTGTGTGTATGTTTGTGTGTGCGTGTGCACACACCTGCACACACGCACACACACAATGCAAATAAATGTTTAAGGTGTCAAATGGGATTACACTTGTTTGAACATTTATAATGCATGCATATATCAAAACTTCACAAACAGTACCTTGTAAATGTCAACATGTTTTTGTTTCAGTTAAATTTTAATATGATAATTAATAAATTACTAATATTTAAAGAGTTGTGTCTGAAGCTTAAGAGGCAAATTTATTTTCATTCTATGTATTATGCACATTGTTTCTTATAACATATCCATAATATTATTAAATCAGATCTTTTTATGAAAATATGAATAAAGTCAATTCTTAAAAGAATGTTAAGGTACACTATGTTGTAGTGTTTCAAATGTATTTTTTTAAACTTTTTATTTTTTATTATTTTTTTGGAGAGAGACACAGAGAGAGGGAGAGGAAGACAGAGATGGGTGTGCCAGCAGTGTCTCAGCAGCTGTGAACAAAATCCAGATGTGTGCGCCCCCTTGTGGTCAAGTGCGGCATTGCCCCCTTGCGTCACTTTGCATCTGGCTAAATGTGGGACCTGGAGATTGGAACCACTGGAGATTGGAACCAGTGTTCTTAGGCTTAGGAGGCAAGCACCTTAACCCCTAAGCCATCTCTCCAACCCTTAAAATGTATTTTAAAGTATACTTTTAGAGTTCTTTTCAGTTTCCTTAAAAAGTGATGTATTAGTGGCGTCATTTTGAGACTAGAGGTCTACATGGTCTTTGTGTTCATTCTGTACCTGTGGAAGTTCAGAGGTCATAGAGGGCAACCCACACTCCTGATGTTATTCTTCAACCCAAGGCAATTATTTCCATTCTCTGTTAACAGGGCTACAACATTCAGAGCATCCTCTGAAAACGGAAATCATACCATTTAAATATAGCACTCTCTTCTGTGGGCAAACCCTTAGAAGCATTTCCATCCTATAAGACATTTTCAAATATTCTGAAATATGTGAGAGTATCATTAAATCACCAAAGAATTCAACTTAAGGTAACATATTTTATGTAATTTTATATCATAATGAAATATATACCTCTTGTCAAAACTGAATATAAGAATATCCTAAAATAAGAAAATAAAACTAAAATATGACTCAATGTATCTTGAAATACTTAAATCATTAGTAATCTTGAATAAAGATGGAAATAACTCCAACAATGAAATTTTATCATTTTTGGATATAAATATTAAAAACTTGAAGAATCATTCTAGAATTATTCATGTACATAAAGTGAGTGGAGGGGTTGTAACTCAATAATACACTATTCTTTGACTAGAGATTATGATATTTAATTATTACTACTTAAATCAAAGAAAATCAATATGGAAGTAGAAAAATAAAAATGTACTAGAAAATATATAATTATTAAAAAGACATTATTGGGCTCAAGAGATGCCATAACAGTTAAGAATCTTGCCTGTGAAGCCCAAGGACCTAGATTTAATTCTCTAGTACCCACGTAGTATAGACGCACAAGGTGGCACATGTGTCTGGAGTTCATTTGCAGTGATTAGAGGTCATTCTCTCTCTCCCTCCCTCCCTCTCCCTCTCTCTCTCTCTCTCTCTCTCTCTCTCTCTCTCTCTCTGCCTCTTTCTCTCTCACTCAAATAAATAAAAATGAATAAAAATCTTTTTTCAAAAAGACATTATAATGTGAACATGGTAATAATACATAAGAGAAATTGAAAAGAAATGTAAATTGGACATTAACATCTCCTTTAATACAGTGTTAAGTCTCCATAGATTTTAGACTTTATATCTTTTCATTCTGTTTCTAAATGCTAAATTGATTTTGTTTCTTACAAGTTAAAACTTCCTAGGCCGGGCGTGGTGGCGCATGCCTTTAATCCCAGCACTTGGGAGGCAGAGGTGGGTGGATTGCCCAGAGTTCGAGGCCACCCTGAGACTACATAGTGAATTCCAGGTCAGCCTGGACTAGAGTGAAACCTTACCTCGAAAAACCAAAAAAAAAAAAAAAAAAAAAAAAACTTCCTTTAGGATTTATTGGGGGGGGATGTGGTTAGATTTAAAAATAATTAATGAAGACCTTCTTTATTATAAAAGGTATTACTTTAAGTTTTCTATAATAGTAGGATGACTTTCTTCTCAAAATATGAATTATATTTTAAGACTAAATATGACACATGGATTGCTTTCAAAAGGTTTATAACTTACCCAACCAGGCATTTCATGAACAACAAAGGAAATCTCTCAAAATGATACAGTGTTTTTCTCATTCCTGAGGTCAAATGACTGACAGAAGTAACATAAAGGAAAAATAATGTATTTTGACTCACAGTATAAGAGAATACAATTTATCCTAGCCAGAAAGCATGGTGAGTAGCAGCTCTGTGATCATGAGTGACAGGAAGGAGTGTTGGGCTATAAACCTCAAGTTCTGCCCCTTATGAGCCACTTCCTTACCTAGTCCCATTCTTCAAAGTTGGGGTTATGTTTCTAAAGAAATTCTATTCAAGGACCATTGCAACACTTTTGTAAAAAAATATTTTTAAAAATATCATTTATGGGCTGGAAGGTTGGCTTAGCTGTTAAGGCATTTGCCTGCGAAGCCAAAGGACCCAGGTTTGATTCCCCAGGACCCATATAAGCCAGATACACAAGATGGCACATACATCTGGAGTTCATTTACAGTGGCTGAAGGCCTTGGCATGCCCATTATCTCTCTCTCTCTCTGCCTTTATCTATCTCTCTCAAATAAATAAAATAAAGTGAAATAAATTATTCACTACTGTAATAAGTATATACAGATGCAATTTAAAGAAAGAAGTCACTCACAATTTGAGCGTATAGTACATCATGGCAGGGAAGATGTGCTAGTGAGAGTGGCTCTAGCTGTGGTGGTAGGAACGTGAGTTAGCTGATCGTATTGCATCCACAGAAAGAAAGCGGAGATTGATGAATGCTGGAATGCTGGTGCTCAGCTCCCTTTCTCCTTTTTTTTTTTTTTTTTTACGTTCATTCCTATTTATTATAGCAAAGATACTTGGTATCAAGTTCATATATCAGTTACTTTTTTATTAGTAATGCACATAATGTGAATATATTCATGTTGGTGCCATCAATAGCCTCCTCTCTGTCCTCCCCCCCTCTGAAGGGACCCTCCTCGTTGGGGAATGTGGGCTGTGCATTGTGGGGGTAGTCATCAGTTATGGGGAAGAGGCAATGTCTCTGTGAATAACGACCCAACTTGTGGCTCTAACACTCTTTCTGCCCCCTCTTCCGGGAATTAACCTGAGCCATGTTGGGTTTGTTTTACATCTACTTCAGTGATGAGGTCCTGGGATCCTCTGTGTCTCTGGATATGTGGTTTAGTAGGACTTGAGTGTTCTCTGTGTCCATCTCCTTCACCCTTGTGTTGGTGTCAGTTTCACCAACAAAGCAGCAGTCTTGCTCATTTCCCCATTTACTCTATGGTTTCAGCTGGGGCCCTTGTGGGGTGCGATAGGCTGATCCTCTCCTTAGGTTTGGCGTCCATCTGAAAAAGAGAAACAAATTCTCCAACAGAGGGAGAAGTCAGCACCGGATAGATGGGATAACCTTCATTATTTTAGAGAGAATTTTATAGGTGTAGGCCCTCTTGTAACCCATGATTGGTGGGAGCTTGATATTGGATTGTGAGCAACTTCTTTCTTTAAATTGCATTTGTACATATTTATTAAATTAGTGAAAAAGAATAGTAATAAACACAGGGCATTGTTCTCAGCTTGCATATAGATGTCTGCTTCTTTGCTGTGCTCTTTCATGGTATAGAAAAAAAAAATAGATCTGGTTTCTCTACTGATTCCTATAAAATCACTAATTCCCTCATGGGAGTCCACCCAAATTACCTTGTCTAAGCCTAATTACCTCCAAACATCTCAATTTCCAAAAACTGTCACACTAGGTGTTAGGACTTAGTATATGAATTTTGAGGAATACAAACTTCATTCCATGTCACCATGCAATCTCAGTTTTCTGATGAGTTTAAGAAAAGATGTAGGTTGTTAGTTTGTCTATTTTTCTTGAAATATAAATACACATAGTATATATAATTTATAATATATGTTTCCCTGTATGAATAGTTGTTGCTGCTGTTTTATTATTTTCTCTTGTGTATAAGGCATTATATGACAAAAATTGAACAGACAATTGAAGCATCAAAGAGTGTCTTTTTATAGAATATATTTTAATTTACTTCTGCTGGCAACAAGCACACTGAGTACCTTGCTACAGTTTCACAGATTAAAATAATTTCAAATATGGCCCTTAACCTGTGGGAATTTATCTATCTGTATCATACCTTTTATCCTAGATCTTCAAAGTTCTGATATGAAATTTGTAGAAGCATAAAACTCAGGTACCCAACAGTGAACATCAATAACCCTATTAAGGAGAGAACTCAGGGAATGTGGGGCCATGGGGGAGGGGATATGAGACTATATCCTTTGTAATAAGAATAAATATATTCCTTAAAAAAGGGTACTCTTATCATTTGGCAGGGCTCTGTAACTAAAAAATAACACCTAATATAGAAAAGTTGTCAAGTATCTTTCCAGGTTCTATTTCTTCTCCTCAAGAAACCTTTAATCACTTCTAAAGAGAAAGGGCCTTCAACGTAGGATCTATCTACTCACTGGGTTTTCTTTTATCATGTTTCAGATTATAGACATTTACTATTTTATTGATTTTTAGCTTAATCTTTGTTCTTTTTGTTTTGTTTTGTTTTTTTTGTTTATTTATTCTGGGGTTTGGCCAACATTTTCTAGTCTAGCACTGTTTAGTGTTCAGATTTATTTTGCAGGCTGGAAAGATGGTTTAGTGATTAAGGCATTTGTCTGTGAAGCCAAAAAACCCAGGTTCGATTCCTCAGGACCCATGTAAGCCAGATGCACAAGGCGGCATGTACATCTGGAGTCTGGAGTTCATTTACAGTGGCTGAAGGCCCTGGTGTGCCTATTCTCTCTCTCTCTCTCTATCTGCCTCTTTCTCTCTCTCCCAAATGAAATAAAATAAATTTAAAACAAAATTATTTTGCTCCTCAGTAAATATTCAACTTTCCACAAAACTATACCTACAATACCCTAATATAATTGTAAGCTTTAAGACTTGTCCACATATCCTCCCTGTTTCCTGTAGCACTTCAACAATAAACATGACAGCCAAAGTTCTATAAAAAACAAAATAAATTGAATTATTCATTCATTTATTTGCAAGGAGAGAGAGAAAAATCAAAGTGGATGCTTCAGGACCTAATGCCACCACAAAGGAACTCCAGACACATGCCATACTTTGTGCATCTGACTTTAAGTGGATACTGGGGAATCAAACTCAGGCCTTCAGGCTTTGAAAGCAAGTGCCTTTAAACCCTGAGCTATCTCTTCAGCCCTTGTTTTTTCTCAAAATAACTGCTAATTTACATCAAACACTTTTCTACCCAGCCATCCAATTAAACTATATGACTTTACTTGCTTCTGGATTGCACTTTAGGTCTGTGTGAAGAGTAATAAGTCTGTACACTTGCTAATATTAAACAGCGTCAGACTTGAAATGGAGTTGACAAGAAAATCAAGCTGTTTTTGTTGAAGTTCCCAAGGCTGATGCCATATGTTGATAATATCCATAAGGAGGAAATCGAATGATAAAAACATCTTGAGAAATATACACCTCTTTTTAAAGAATATGTAACTGAGTTTACAGTATTTTGGTTTGGGTCTCAGATCTATGACTTTGGAAACAGAAGTGTTATTATCCAACCATTTTGCTCTACCCTTTAATCAAAATCTCTGTGAAATAATTCAGTAGTTTAGGCACAGTTATCATTATATTTTGCCTCTCTCTTTTCTTACATTTTAGAAGTATTTTTATGAATCATACTATGCTTTCTTTTGGGTTTTTTTTTTAGAGGTAGGGTCTCACTCTAGCCCAAGCTGACCTGGAATATACTATGCCTCAGGGTGGTCTTGAACTCATGGTGATCCTCCTACCTCTGCCTCCTGAGTGCTGGGATTAAAGGCATGTGCCACCACGTCTGGCATACTATGCTTAATTTTTTTTCTTTTTCTTTTTTTAAAGGAAATCTGGCTTTTCCATGTATTTCAGTATTAATGGTGCTCACCTTGAACCTTACTACACTGATACTTTTCATCTGTCAAAATCCAAACCTTTTCTTTACTTCACGAGTATCGTCTTCTGTGACTTGCCTAGGCATGAATTTTTCCAGGGTCCACAAGCAAATTCTGGCCTTCAAGCTTGAAAAGGAAATAAAACAATGGCTCAGAGGACAGTGTAGAAATCACTATGAGCCTTTTCCAGGCACACCAAACTCCTTGTTTTCCTTTATCTCATTCTACCTATTAACTCTAAAAAAAAAAAAAAAAAAAGTTCATTTTGTTTTATTTTCCTGAAGCTAATAAAAAGTGAAGTGGCCTAAAGTTCAGTGATCTAACATTTCGATTGTGTTCATTGTGTCATTAATATGCTACTCTGACCTGATCTCAGTATCTTACACAGTGATATTCAGATGACCTTTAGGTAGTTGATCTCCATATTCATGTTAGGAAATCATAGCAGAAACATTTTTACCTCCTATTCTAGCTCTGATGAAAATTAATTATAATACAGAAAAAAGATGCTTGACCTGATAGACTTGAAGTGTTCTACTGCAAGGAGATGAAAGTTGTGTGGTTTACTTTTGAACTGGATTAGATGGAACTAGTTAGGTAGATTTTTTTTTTTTTTTTTTTAACCAGGTAGGCAGTTAGGAGAGGGCAGAAAGAGAGAACCAAAAGAGATGTCACACTTCCAGCTTCATCAGAACCAGAATTTGGCATCTGATCCAGTCTCATCAAGCAGCTTGCTCTCTCTCTTTCTCTCTTCTCAGCTCAGGTGTGCCGACCTTTTCCTGAGCTATCTTCCTGAGCCCAGATCAATCAGCTTTCACTCTCAGACTCACCTGAGCCTGAGGGTAAAGCCACCACACACACACACACACACACACACACACACACACCCTATATATATATATATATATATGGAGAGAGAGAGGGGGAATTGTCTGTGGGAAGGGGTAGGGATGGAGAGCAACTTCTTCAACTTTATCAACTTCTTCAATTTTTTTTCTTTTTGACTGCTCATCACTCCATGCCTGAATCTCATGGGTCTCAATACTGGTAAGACCATGTCCTTCCCCCTCTGGAAGGCTGCCAGAGGGGCAAGGAATATACATATATATATATATATATATATTTTTTTTTTTTCCCTGTTTCATTATTACCTTTTAGTTTTTCTTAAATTCTGGCCTTTTAAATCTCCCTGAAAAATCCTCTCTCTCATTTCTTTCCAGGACAATGCTCAGCTACCATTAGGGCTCTTAGAGCACATGGGGGTATTTGGCCCCCTCTCTTAGTTCATGGACTCCCCTAAATACCCAAGACTCCCCTGAATAAATGTAATGGTTTACAAGCTATCTTTCTCAGTCTGTTTATTTCAATTCTTTGTTTAGGAAAAAAAAAAGGCAGATTAAAAACCTAGGGTTTGGAGTTTAAGGACTTTCCCTGAACCCCAAGAACCCTGCTACATGGGTCTGTTGGCAACTGGGCAGACAGAGAAAAATGAACAAGCTCAGGACTTAGGTTCTCAAAATAAATAAAACCTGTTTTCTCTTATTGGAAGATATTTATTTCTTTTTTGTTTTGTTTTTGTTTTTTGATGTAGGCCCAGGCTGACCTGGAATTCACTATGTAATCTCAGGGTGCCCTTGAACTCATGGCAATCCACCTACCTCTGCCTCCCAAGTGCTGGGATTAAACGTGTATGCCACCACTCCTGGCTATATTTGTTTCGTAAACTTCTTTGTAAATAGAGAATTACATGTGATACTTACCAATGAAACCACAAGAAATTTTAAAGTAAAATTTGTAAAAACTACATTAAAATATTAAATTGTGGGCTGGAGAAATGACTTAGAAGTTAAGGTGCTTGCCTGCAAAGCCATAGGACCATGGTTCGATTCCCCAGGACCTGCATTAGCCAGATGCACAAGGTTGCACATGCATCTGGAGTTCATTTTCAGTGGCTGAAGGCCCTAGCATGCCCATTCTCTATCTGCATCTTTCTCTCTCTCTCTAATAAGTAAAATAAATATTAAAATGTGTGCAAACTATTCTGTTCTGTTTTGCTTTCTTTCATTTTCTTTGAGAAAATCTACTTTTGAAAGAGATGCTTCTCTCTCTCTCTCTCTCTCTCTCTCGTGTGTGTGTGTGTGTGTGTGTGTGTGTGTGTGTGTCAAGTCAATGTTTATGTGAGCACATGTGAGTGCATGTGCAGGCTACATTTTTTTATAGAAACCTCACTCTACAAAAAAATTCTATTACTAATTCATATTCTAGGATGCTGAGGTTTGTAAGATGCTTCACTGCAGACCCTACTCCCCTGGATTCAAGTCCCCATCACCCATGTAAATTTGGATGCAAAGGGGCGCATATAGCTGGGATTCCCAACTTGCCTATGTTAATGGGAGGATAAGCCAGGAGAATCCAACACTCAAGCTCAAGGTTGGAGTGAAAGAGATCCTGCTTTGAGGCAAGTGGAGCACAATCACCTCAAGGTTCTTCTCTGGACGCCAATGGACATGGTGGTGCTCAGAGCAATCTATCCATACACACACACACACACAGACACACACACATACACAATTAAGAAATGAAATAGCAGATCTAGACATATCAGGGGATTCTATTGTACATAAACAAATAATGACTTGGGTACTGTGAACATTTTGTTTCTATGCTGTGAATGCTCTGATTTCAGGGAGGCGGTTTTGATGGTCATCCCTGAGACATCATATGGATCTTATTGTCATTATTTTAAGCTGAATCCCAATCATGATTGGCTTCAGATCACTTGTTTTCCACCTTACTCTGTGATGTGACTAATTAAGGAACACTCAATCAACATCACAGCTCTTTTCTCTGGCATTATAAAGTTGGCAGGAAATTAAAATGGAATTTTAGGATCATTTTGTGTTTAAAATGGATTTGAGTACTCAGTAGGAAGCAATTTATTTTATTTCTCATATCTCATCTCCTCCAGGACTTTTATATTGCATCCAAATTGTGATAACTCTATGTAACACAAGTGTGCACGTGTGTGTGCACATGCGCTTGTGTGTTAAGGTTCATGAACTGGGTATTACTAAAGCATTTTCTTTCTAGTGTTCAGACAAGAAGTCTCTGAGAACTATTGTAAAAGTCTGTTGGAAATAATATCTTACTGTCATTTTTAATGCCAAGCTCATGCACATTTTTTACTACAGTGCTAAACTACATATTCCAGTTCAGTCACAGGTTTAAACATTATATATTCCAGATTGAGACTCACACTGTGCTGCAAACAGCATTATGCCTAGCACAGCTGTCATAATGGAAGTATTATAAAGTGCTGCACAGATATAAAATGTAAACTTAAACTCTGCAAAATTCATGGAAATTAAAGATAAGCAAGGAGAAAATTAGCATTAAATGTCTTGCTATAGGAACTGTTTCTGCATACTTATTAGATATATTAGGCTAACACATTATTATAGAAATTCTGTACATATTTGTAAGCCTGCATGATTCACTTGTGACTTTGTGTATTTCATCCACAGACCAGATACTGAGTAAGCTTGCCATCCAGAGAGTCGTGAATGGGGCAGTCAGATGCCTCCCCCCACACACATGCTGCTTATCAGCTAGTAGAAGGAGACAGACTTTAGATAAATAAACATATAAATATACAACCTGTCAAATACTGATAAATTTGGTAAGCAATAGTAAACTGATCAAGAATTATGGGTATTCTCCCAACAGAATACCGGAGAATATTTGATATATAATAACCAGGAAAGTTTTCTCTTATGAGTTAATATTTGTTGCTGTTGGCAGAAACCAGACAGACTAAGAACACAAGCTTTGGCTGGAGAGATGGCTTCACTGTTAAGACACTTGCCTGAAAAGCCAAAAGACCCAGGTTCAATTCCTCAGTACCCATGTAAGCCAGATGCACAAGGTGGCACATGTATCTGGAGTTCATTTACAGTGCTTGGAGCCCCTGTTGCACCTATTCTCTCTTTCTCTATCTGCCCCTACCTTTCAAATAAATAAATAAAAGTAAATATTAAAAGAACACAAGCTTAATAGCTCTCTTTAGAAAAAGTATTCAAGCCTTTAATCCCAGTACTTAGGAGGCAGATGCAGGAGGATCTCTGTATGTGCCTGGGCTAGAGCAAGACCCTAC
Source organism: Orientallactaga sibirica (assembly GCA_036365145.1). Lineage (NCBI taxonomy): Eukaryota > Metazoa > Chordata > Mammalia > Rodentia > Dipodidae > Orientallactaga > Orientallactaga sibirica. The sequence goes on from JAEOAD010000017.1 coordinate 13,740,189, forward strand.
TTCGAAATACACAAACAAACAGAAAAAAGTATTCAAGTAACCATCACAGTGTGTGGCCCCAGAAGTGGTAACAGTGTAAGGTCTTTTAGGACCTGTGTGAAGGAACATGGGCTAGGTACATTGCGAAAAACAACAGGTTGTAAAAAGTAAAATAAATAAATAAATAATTAAAAAAAATAAAAAAACAATGATGATTCACTGTTGTAGTTTGAAGTAAAATAACCTCTTTTGCTCTTATAATTGAATATTTGGTTCCAATTGTTCACACTGTTTTTTAAGGTTGTGGAACCTTCCAGATGGTGGAGCCCTGCTGGAGGACTTGGGCACTGGTGGTCAGTCAGAGGTTTTATACCTAGGTCCCTTTTCTGGCTTGTGGCTGCAATGTTACCCAGCCAGCTTCCTTCTCCTGCTGCCAGCCGCCTCTATCATAATCTATCCCCTCAAAACTCCGAGACAGATTTAACCTTTTTCTTCTTTAAACTGCCTCCTGTCAGACACTCACCCACATCAATGAGTAAAGGGACTAATATAGTCAGTATCACAGAGAACTTCGTGGACCATTTAAAGGACATTGATTTCGTTTAGAAAAGTTATAGAATTACAGAACAGTTAAGAGGATATTAGGATGAGTGCCTATATACTTAAAACATGTATTTTTTAATTTTTTTATTATTTTATTTATTTTTGGAGAGAGACACAGAGAGAGGGACAGAGAGGGAGAGGGAGACAGATAGAGATGGGTGCTCCAGCAGTCTCTCAGCTGCTGTAAAAGAAATCCAGATGTGTGCACCCCCTTGTGGTCAAGTGCGGCATTGTGCCCTTGTGTCACTTTGCATCTGGCTAAACATGGGACCTGGAGATTGGAACCAGGTTCTTAGGCTTAGCAGGCAGGCACCTTAACCACTAAGCCATCTCTCCAGCCCTTAAAACATATTTTTTTTTAAATATGTTTAAAAACTCATATTGACCTATTATACGTAGTATATTTGTTATAATTGATAAATGTGTTTTAAACAATACTTTCTTAAAATTTATAATTTATTCATTTCCCTTTGTTTCTACCTAATGTTATTTTTCTGTCTCAGAAGTCCACCAAGGACAACACAGTACACATAATTTCCATGTATCCTAAGTCTCTGCTAGTTGTTCCAATTTCTCAAACAGTTTTGATGATGTTACATGCTTTGAGGATCACTGGTCAGGTCTTTTGTGGAATTAAGCCTTATAAGAACTTATCTCATTTTTTTCATGACTAAAAGGTTATATTTTTCAAGTAATAAAGGATAGGATTATTTTGGCTCATGATTTCAGTGGTTTCAATCCACAGTTATTTATCCTCATTACTTTTTTTTTTTTCCTAAAGATGTCTTTATTCACAACTTACAAAGGAGTGAGAATACACCAGCCAAGTAGCCAAATATATTAAGGAATATGACAATTTGTAAGAGTTTTATTTTTGGTGACTTTAAAAGAGGCAATCTTAGGTCACTGGGGACCACCAAAGGAAGAGAGGACAGTGAAAACCAAGGGGATTAAAAGCCAATATCAAAACCTTTTATTATTTTTTATTTTTATTTATTATTATTATTTTTATTATTTTTAGTATGTGGCAAGGCTTTGTATCATGGAGGGACCAGGTGAGGAAGAAGCACCTCCCATCATGGCAGCCAGGAAACAGAGATAGAAAGGAGTAGCCACTGTTCTGCATCCACTGTGGGGAGTCATCCTCATACAGCTGGAACACTTCCAGCCATGCCTCACTTCTTACAATGTTGAACTGCCTTCCAACACCGTCAATGCTTTGCATCAAGCCTTTGACATGTGGGGCTTTTTAGGACATTTATCCAAGCCGTAATAGTCAGTACACATCCATGAATAAGATGTTTTGAATTTTGGATTGCAATCTAATACTGCCTGATTTTCTAACTCAGTTGGATTCAGTAGTAACCATTACAATCTTTGTTATTTTATCCTCTCCAGATACTAATTGATTAAATAAAGTATCAATTACATATCTATTTTATATAAATAATTATTTTTTCTCTTTATTATTATTATTATTATTATTATTATTATTTTTGGTTTTTCGAGGCAGGGTCTCACTCTGGCCCAGGCTGACCTGGAATTAACTAAGCAGTCTCAGGGTGCCCTATATTATTTTAATGTGTATTTGTTTATTTAAATTTTGTTTATAAGAAAGGGTTTTGTTATACAGTCATGCTTCCCTTAAAGTTACTGCACTGACCATTACATTTACATAAATATATACTTTTATATAAATATAAATTATATATGTATAAGGACATATGAATTTATATATTTATAACATAGTATTATATATAATAGATTATAATCTCTACATGAAGCTCAATTCTGCAGTCTCTAATTTATGTCTTATTGATTGATATCATGTACTGATTCTTCAAACTTTGTTCCATTTATATATGGATCTCTCTAGCCTATTATCTTTGCTTCTAATAAATTTCCACTCCAACAGAGAAAAACCTGGCTCTCACTACCTGTCATCCTCTTTTTTTCATTTCTTAATCCAGGACATGTGTATAGATGTGTAAGAAATGTCAGGGCTGAGAAGATGGCTTACTATATAAAGCGTTTTATGGTACAGTCTTCACCTTGGATCCCCCTTATTATATAAATGCCAGGTGTTCATGGCTGCTTGCTTATGATCCCAGAACTCTGAAGGCAAATACAGGAAATATGCAGGGCAAGCTGATTTGCTAGACTAGCCAAATTGGCAAGCTTTCGCTTCCAGAGACCCTGTAAATAAAGTTGTGAGTTGTTAAGAAAGATAGCTAACATCAATCTCTGATCCTCACACCCACATATAAACTTGTGCAATGCTCCCACAATCTTCATTAGCTAAATTACAGTGGTTTGGGGATACTTCATTTGTTTTTGATCTTGCTCACACCTCTCATGTAAAAAGCAGCTTGGCTCAGCAATCTCCCACACAAACTGTCTCCTACTTGAAGATATCATACATTTATAAATATGGTTGCATTTGTTTGTTAAAGTCTGCCTTGCCTTCTGGTTATCCTTAACCTTCTAAATTAGATTTCATTTGTCTACATTAAAATTTATTCCATACTATAAGACCTTGAATTTTAACTATAAACTGAAGCTCTCTGAAGGAGCCACAACTGTATTCTTGAAAACAAAAGTTCTCAGATGCATGAGGATATCATAATGAAACCTATCAGTTTGTTATATCTAAAAATAAAGGAAGAGAAAGGTTATTGAACCTTTATAGGTACTAGTCAGAGATTTCTAGGTTGTGGGGCATGTTTCCACCATTTCCAGAAATAGTCAGACATCAGTTAGAAAAGACTTAAAAAAAAAGTTTATTTATTTGAGAGAGAGGAAGAGGGAGAGAGAGGGAGAATAAGTGTGCCAGGGACTCCAGACTCTACAAACAAATTCCAGACACATGAACCATCTTGTGCATCTGGCTTAAATGGGTTTTAGGGAAGCAAACCTGGGTCCTTTGGCTTTATAAGAAGTGCTTGAACTGCTATTCCATCTCTCCAGCCTAGAAAGTACTATTTAAAAATACTCTTTATTTATTTATTTGCAGAGGGAGAGAGGAAGAAAGAAAGAGACACAGAGAGAATGGGCATGTGAGGATGCCAGGGCCTCTAGCCATTGCAAATGAACATCAAATGCATGTACACTTGGTGCATCTAGTTTACATGGGTACTGGGGAATGGAATCCAGGTCATTAGGCTATACATGAACTACTCAGCTATTTCTCCAGCCCTAGAAAGAACTTTTAAAACAATGTGCTGATAATGAGAGAACCATTACCTAATGGTACATTGTGAAGCTGGAAAAGATTTGGAGGAAGACACTTAGGGTAATTTGAATGGATGCCCCCAATAGACTCAGTTTTATGAAAGCTTCTTGTATTTGCAGCTGCCTGGTTGGAAGAGATGTCATTATGGGTTAATTCTAGGGTTCAGCCCTAAGGTGTTAGTGGAGGGGGGACTTTATTCCAGCTTAAGATACGCAGAGTGCTTGAACTCTGCATGGGGTTCCTGGAGTATGCTTTTTTATGGTGTTGGTGGTGGTATAAATAATCTCTGTGTGGATCTGTGAAAGGGGCCAGCTTCTTCCACCATTATGGAACTTCCCCTGGATCTATAAGCTTCAGATAAATCCCTTTCTCCCATAACTTGTGCCTAGTTTGGAAGTTCATCCCAGTAGCATGAAGCTGACTAATACAGAATGGGTACCAGGTGTGGGGTGTTGCTGAGAGATGATTTGGACATGTGGATTTTGGTCTTTTGGAACATTTGTTTTGGAGAAATGGACATGGACTTGGTCCTTACAACTGAAGATGCTTTTCAGAGTGGTAAGCCAAGGTTTATGGACTATTTTGGTGAGAGTTTGGAAATGCTAAGTACAAAAAGAAGTGTATTTGCAGGCTTTGCTTATGAACTTTCTAAAGGGAAGAAGAAACTGAACAGAACATTGTTGGAACTGGGCTACTGACATAAAGGCTGGCTGCATTGTGCTGCCCAGAGAGTTTGATCAAGGATCTTTTTTTTTTTTTTTTTTTTGAGGTAGGGTTTCGCTCTAGCCCCCTTGACTAAAAACATGGAATGGAACTGAGAAATTTAAGATTTAAAGTTGGAAAACCTCCAACAAATTTAATGTTACTGGCACTGAGACTGGTTGGTAAAGCTGCTGTTGTTAAGGAGATATTACCATGATTAAAGATGGCTCAAGTACTTTGAAACAATGGAAAGAAGCCTAAGAAAAGACTGAATGGTAGAAATGCAAACTCTTGAGGGGAGATGATTGAAAAGAAGGAACCTGTTTTTTAATAATCCCTGAACTAACAACTTGGTTGTGTCCTGCACACCTGTTATCAGTTCTGGATGCATGAAAAATGTGTGGATTGGATCATTCCATGCACATGGCTGAGATGTGGCATGAGACAGGGAGTGGTAACAATGATTAAAAAAAAAAAAAAAAAAAAAAAAAAAAAGATTGGTGAAGCCATTGGAAAATTTACCATGGTTTACATGGAGACCCAAAAATGTTTTGGACATAGCAGGACTGTGCTAGGCTACCATTCAGTCTTGTTAGCTCAGGATGGAAGACTTCCTGTCCACTCTGCACAGTTGGAGGGGCCAAATTGGGAAAAAAAAAAAAAAAAGACAGAGAGTTGTCACTTGTCATTGGTTATGGATATTGGACTTGAACCTCAGATATTTGATGTTTGCCTAATAGTTATTGATTTTGCATTGTTCCAGTCTTTTGTTGTTATGCCTTATAGTAATGGCAATGTTTATTCTGTACCATTATATGTTGAAAGTATGTAACTTGTCTTGACTTCACAGCTAAGAGATAATCATAAATCTTAGATGAGACTTGAGACTTTGGAATTATTTTAAGTGGGTAATAACTATGGGGACCTTTGAAGTTGTATTGAATGCAATTTACAATGTGAGATAGTTATGAATCTATTGGCAGCCAGGGTTGGAATGTGGTAGTTTGAATGGATGTCCTCCCCCAACGGATTTAGATTTATTAATCAGTTTTGGATTTGCAGCTACCTGGCTGGAAGAAGTGCCACTGTGGGTACATGTTACAGTTCAGTCCTAAGGTGTTACTGGGGATGGATCTGGATTCCAGTCTAAGATTTGAAGAGTGCTTATGCTCTGCCTGGGGTTCCTGGAGTGTGTTTGCTTATGGTGTTGGTGGTGGTATTTCTCTCTACATGGGCTTGTGAAAGGGGCCAGCTTCTTCTGCCTTTATGGAACTTCCCCTAGATCTGTAAGCTTCAAATAAATCCCCTTCCACCCATAACCTTTGCCTAGTTTATAAGTTCTAATTGTCTATAAGGAAAAGTACTTGATACTTTGGGATAACATAGGGTTAAAAATCAAGAGAATTCACACATAAGAAATCATAGTATTGATAGGGACAAAATACCTAGTCACAAATAGTTTTGTGAGAAAAAGCCTTATTTCACCTTCACTCTCCAGTTGACGTTTCATCATGGCAGGAAAATCATGGCAGAGTAGAGACTGGGCATCATAACTTGTCACAAGAGCAAGTTGTATAGGGAGATTTAGAAGAACAACCCACTTGCATGGAAGGGACAGCATCTGCAGACCCTGAGCCTCCCCATAGAAGAAAGTTAAAAGTGTGTGTTGATAGTTTGAGAACAGGAGAGAGTGCCAGGTAGTGGGAAACAGGTAGTAAAGAAAGTTATACCCAAGGTTGTCTCCAGTTTAGAGAAATTACACAGGTATCAGGCCCAGAGTTTACAGGAGTTTAGAGGAGATCTATAGTGTAAAGGAAATACACACATGGTGGATTCAGAGACCAGAGGAAGAGCATACATGTAATTCAACTGAGAACTTACTCCAAGGCATAAAACAGAGACAAATGAAAAATTAACCAGGGCAAGAAAGAGTGCTCTGCTCTCCCCATTTCCCCAATCCTAGCTGTGTGAAGGTGAGGCCAAACTCATATCTAAAGTGACGTCACAGGGAAAAACAAGGGGAGGACAGAAAAAAAGGGCTGGAAACTGCAAGGATGAGCCTTTATGGTAGATTCTTTCATCAGATTCAGGTATGTCAGGGGAAGACCTGGCTGGTTTTTAGATTTAAAGTACAGACCTCAGAGCCCAGCCCATCTAGGTGGTGAAGATGCACCCAATCTAGGTAGTGTGCTAGACTGTGGGCAACAAGGGGGCATTGTAGTTGTTGTGGATAAATCTGGATCAGACACGAGTTCTATTCCTGCTAAGACAGGATGGCATGTGGGGTGACATCTTCTGGCTCCCTCTTTGGGCTTCTGTCCCTAAACTTAGACTACCTAAGAGAAGCTAGCTTTCTCCTGAGTCTTGTACATTATAACTGTAAGCTGTAATAAAATCTCTTTGAACCTTATCGTCTGACCTGTGGATTTTATCGGTTCAATTCATAAAACAAGAATCTGGGAATGATGAAATTATTGGTGCATTTGGCATATATTGATACATTGGTAAGGAACCCCCAAATTCCTGTATCAATATAGTTTCTCTGATATTTTATTTCTAATAATTTTAAAGTTCTGTGTTTTCTACTTAGATATGCAATCAATTTTTACCATTGTTGATGTAATATATAAGGCTTCTTGGCTACGTTTTTGTTTTATATAGAGCTGCATTTCTTCTAGTACCCTCTTTTTAATTTTTTTTTTTAATTTTTAGAGAGAGACACAGAGAGAGACAGAAAGAGAGGGAGGGAGAGGGAGACAGAGAATGGGCATGCCAGCAGTCTTTCAGCTGCTGTGAACAAAATCCAGATGTGTGCGCCCCCTTGTGGTCAAGTGCAGCATTGAACCCTTGTGTCACTTTGCATCTGGCTAAATGTGGGACCTGGAGATTGGAACTGGGTTCTTAGGCTTAGGAGGCAGGTGCCTTAACTGCTATGCTATCTCTCCAGCCCTATCCTCTGTTTTTAAAAGAAAATTTTCTCCCATGAGTGATCTTTCTTTTTTTTTAGTGACTGAATACACATACACACAAACATATGTATATGGAATGTGTGTGTATATGGATAATTTTGCTCCTACTTCTAGCTTCTTTTGCATGTGTATGTGTGTGTATGTGTGTGTGTGCCATTGATACATCAGGACTTTTTACAACTGTTACCACCAGCAGTTTCTAGACTCTAGGATCTTAGTAGTAAGTTGTTATTTTAATTACTTCAGTATTCTTTCTGTGTAAGTTATACTGGTTCTTCTGTATTTCCTTGTAAACTTTCATTTTCCAATATCTGCAAAGATCTAGGCCAATTTGGAATACATTGAATCTTCTATAACATGAATTTAGAACATTTCTCTATGTTTTTATTTTTTTTTTTATTTTTTATTTTTTTGCTTGTTTCTTCTTTGTTGTTCATTTGTTTGTTTTCTTATTTCTGGTTTTTTGTGTTAAGGTCTTGCTGTAGCCCAGCTTGACCTGGAATTCACTATGTAGTCTCACGGTGGCCGCAGATTTACAGTGATCCTCCTATCTCTGCCTCCCTAGGACATTTCTGTTTGTATTTACTTTTCTTGATTTCGTTAACCCAAATTATATTTTTCTGACATAACAGGTATTCTACTAGTTTTATTAGATGTCATATCTTCTTACTCTATCTTTTAAATATCATAAATCTTACTTTTAATATCAGATCTCAGTTGCTCATTGCTGATATATAAGAAAGAAATGGGCTTTTGCACATTAGTCTTATATATTGTGATTTTATTATTTAATTCTTTATTATAAATAATAATTATTATATTGCATTTTATACCTAAACAATTATGTCCTCTACGGTTAAAAACAGGTTCCTTTTTTCCTCTATAGTATGTATAGTTTTGCTTCCATTTTTCTTGTCTTGCAATAATTGAGACATTTTGTTTGAGGAGTAGTAATAGTGATAGCCTAGGCCTACATTAGGTTTGGAGTTCCTTAAAGGACAGATCCAACCTCCAGTTTCCCGGAAACAATATGAAGGAAATATAACACTCACTTCTCCACAGGGTTTAAAATACCATATGAAAGGAAAGAGGAAAGAAGTGTGAGGGATTTTGTTGAGGGATAGCTACTTTCAGTTTTACATCTGGTCCTGGTTGGGAGCATAAAATTCTAATCTAACCCAAAACATAAAATTATGGACCCTCCCTTGAGAATTAATCTAACTGATCCTGTGCATCTCCTGGCCAAAGACTACTCCTTATCCATAGACATACTGAGAGGGTAAAAGAAATATTTTTCCCCTTAGTGAGATAATGTGCTTAAACCTACAGAAACACCTCCCTTTAGGTAATTGCTCACAAATTCTCACTGTTTTTCTGAGTTGTAACTTAAAAATAAATAAACAAACAAACAAAAAAACATAACTTCTCCTCCCCCATCCTGTCTTTCTCTTCTTTAGATGCTGAGTGAGCTCTTCCTGATACTTTGGTGCTTTTTCGTATTCTTAAAAATAAATCTCCTGGGCTGGAGAGATGGCTTAGCAGTTAGGGTGCTTGCCACCTAAGCCTAAGAACACTGGTTCCAATCTCCAGGTCCCACATTTAGCCAGATGCAAAGTGACACAATGCTGCACTTGACCACAAGGGGGCGCACGCATTTGGATTTCATTCCCAGCAGCTGAGAGGCTGTTGGTGCACCCATCTATCTGTCTTTGTCTCCCTCTCTCTCAAAAAAAAAAATAAATAAATAAATAAAAAATAAATCTCCTTTGCCTTACAACTTATTATCCATGGGCTTATTTTTTCCTGGTAGTAAGACAAATAACTTGACAGGATGAAAATCTGTCCAGAGAGGGTGTACTTAACTTTACCTGTGGATTACACAGATTGATTTTCATATACAAAAGCAGTGTTAAAAAAAAAAAAAAAAAATAATTAAAAAAAAAGCAGTGTTAAATACTTTGACTAAATTCCATCTTACCATGCTATGTCATAATTTTTATACAGCGTTAGATTTCATTTGCTAATATTTTGTTGTGAACATTTGAACTTCTCTTACTGAGACAGTGGTTTATAATTACCTTGCTATAAAATATGCTTGACTAGATTTAGTAATTTAATAATTTAGTTATTTGATAATGCTGTCTTTATAACCCGATGTTGTGCCCCACGTTGGGCACCCGTTGCCGGTGCTTTTCCTCCACCACCAGCAGGTAGAGCGGAAGAGAGAGAGAGCCGGGTCAGCTGCTTCTCTCAAGGCTGAGCGGGAAGGCGGGTGTCGGCGACTCAAACCCCCCCCAAAAAACACAGGGAGAAAAACCACATTGAGCCGCGGAGACCGTCTAAGGCGGAAATCTCTCCCTTTATTGTCATGGGAAGGTATTTATATATTTTGAGAGAGGGTGGGAAAAAGGATGAGATAAAGGTGTAAGGGCCAATAGTATTTCACCACGTCAGCAGCAGCTGGGCGGAGGCAGTTTCAGCTTAGGTGCTGAGTCACTTCAAGGACAGGTCGTGAAACTCTACTCAGGCTCTGGAAGCTCGACTAGGCCTCACCGGGAGTAGGCCAAGACTGGCTGGGCTAACCACTAGGCTTCACACCGGGCAGGGCCCAATAACCCGAATTAAATGTTTCTGCATTATGGGAGAAGTTGTGATATTCTTTATGTTTTGTAGAAGCTGACAGTGAATAATCTAGACCAGGTAGTTATTAAGTTTAACAACTATTAAATATTTTTCTGTAAAAAAATGTAGACTTAGTCAGTTTGGTTTCCTTATTTGGTTTTGATAGTTATTTCTTTTGAGAAATTATCTAGTACTCTGTATGAATGAATTAGTAGTGGGCATAGACACGGTTGTGAGCTCTAAGGTATTCCTTTACCGGCATTCATATGTTGAGGACTCTAACACTCATTGTTTCTGATTATAAAAATATTTGGATCTGAAGTTTTAAATTGTGGTTTAAAAGTAATTTTTAGGGCTGGAGAGTTTGCTCAGTGGTTAAGGCACTTGCCTGCAGAACCTAATGACCAAAGTTTGGTTGCCGAGCACCCATGTGAAGCCAGATGCACAAAGTAGCACAGTCATCTGGAGTCCGTTTGCAAGGACTGGGGGCCCTGGAACATATCTCTCTCTGTATGCAAATTAGTAAATAAAAGATATATTTTTAAAGTGTGTCTTTAGCTGGACATGGTGATGCACACCTTTAATCCCAGCAATCAGGAGGCAGAGGTAGGAATATCACCATGAATTTGAGAGCAGTCTGGGACTACAGAGTGAGTGTCAGGCCAACCTAGGCTAGAGCAAGATTCTACCTTGAATAAAAACAAAACAAAAAATAATTTAAAAAAAAAAATGAAGGGCTGGAGAGATGGCTTAGCGGTTAAGGTGCCTGCCTCCTAAGCCTAAGAACGCTGGTTCCAATCTCCAGGTCCCACGTTTAGCCAGATGCAAAGTGATGCAAGGGCGCAATGCCGCATTTGACCACAAGGGGGTGCACACATCTGGATTTCGTTCACAGCAGCTGAGAGACTGTTGGCACGCCCATTCTCTATCTGTCTCCCTCTCCCTCTCTCTCTGTCTCTCTCTGTGTTTCTCTCCAAAAATAAATAAAAAATAATTTAAAAAAAAACAAAGCAAGAACAACAAGAGTAGATCTTTAAGGTAAATCGTAATCACCTGTGTGTTGTGTCCTTCTAAGAGGAAAACATTGTAGATACATAAAGAGATGTAAAAAATGATCCTTCGTGGGGGAAAGACTATTGAGGATTTAACAAGTGAGAAAACATCTGTAAAGCAAGGATGGAAGCCAAAGAGGGTTTCATAACTGCTTATATAGTTACCTTGGACTTTCAACCTTCAAAAGTGAAAAATAAATTTGTTTCCACCTTATGATATTATACAGTCAGGTTGACTGTGTCCTTTCAACAATAGTGATGATCATGCCAGACTGCACTGAGCAACTCATCAAAACTATTAGTTATCTCTATTGGTAAGTTAAGTGTCAGTAGCCTCAGTTCCAGTAGCCGGGTCTTAACTGAGACTCAAGGTGTTACCCTGTCACTCCCGATATGCGGTAGTAGGTGGTCTAGCAGCTCTTGTTCTTTAGTGAGTCCAATAAGAGTTATTGCATTTCAGTTCATTCTATTTTCTAATTATAAAGTTAAGAATTATGATTTCAAATTATTTAAATCTTAGAATGGACACTGAACATCTTTGAACCTTTGTGCATTAATACAAGTGAGATATAATGCCAAAACAAGATTATTGTCAGGTAATTGATTTGGAAAGTGCATAAATTATCAAGGGACAGATTAAAGTAAGATTAGTTATAAATTAATACATTAAATCAATAAAGAGAAGGATTATCATAGCAAGTAAGTCCTTATTTGGTATACAAATTGTAGGTTGTGACAAAGCATCTTTGGGATGATACAAAGAGATGTCAAGGATAACTTTACAATTGTTAATGTTTGAGCTCCTATACATATGGAATTACTCTTTAGGTGACCAAAGACTGAGAATGATAATATCAATAATATTCTTTATCATATTCATTTTACACATATTAGTCATACAAATTTGATCAAATAGTAAATACATGAGTTTGGACAAACACAAAAATACACAAAGGAAAAAATTAAAACAAAAACAGATGCTGTAGTATATGTCTACATTATCAGAACTTGTGAGGCTAAAGCAGGAGGATCACAAGTTCCAGGCCAGTCTTGAGATCTTGCTCAAAGAGAAAACAGAATGCATTCATTTTACATTTTCAGATTTTGTAGTCATGCTTACCTACATGGTACAGATTTAGTTATAGAAGAAGAATAAGATTAACCAAAATTGGTGCTTATCCAGATACACACAATGAAAGTAAAGTTATAGGGCTTGCAAGATGGCTTTAGTAGTTAACATGGTTGCCTGCAAAACCTAAGGACCCATGTTCAACTCTCCAGGTCCCATGCAAGCCAGATGCACAATGATGCAAGCACACAATGTTGCACATGCACACAAGGGGGTGCACACATCTAGAGTTCACTTGTAGTGGCTGAAGGTCCTGGCATCTCCATTCTCTCTCTCTCTCTTTGCCCCCTCTCTCTTACTTTCTCTTTCTCTTAAATAAATAATAAAAAACTAAAAATAACGTTATAAAGAACATATGACTTCAGTCATGTGTATAATCTAAACAAATGATAATTTCAAAGAAGTAGATTTGATATAGATTGGATAATGTTTGCTTTTATAGCTTGACATTGTAGGGAATATATGCAGGAAAAGATATCTTAATTTGGGCTGGCAAAATAAAACAATCCATCTTTTATTATTTTTCTCAGTTTTTATCTGCTATATTTATGATCATTTCTAAAAGTAAATAAGCATTGAAACAAAATCAAATATTTAAATACTCTTTTGAAGCAAATATTCAATGTAACTCAGAGCAACATAGCAGAGAACAAAAGATGAAGTGCAGCCAGGCATAGTGGCACACACCTTTAATCCCAGCACTGGGGAGGCAGAAGTAGAAGGATTGCTGAGAGTTCAAGGCTGCCCTGAGACTACAGAGTGAATTCCAGGTCAGCCTGGGCTAGAGTAAGACCCTACCTTGAAAAACAAAAAAAAAAAAAAAAAAAAAAAAAAAGATAAAGTGCTATAACTTAAGCTGTTGGCCAAAAATAAAATAGAATTTTGCAACATGGTAAAATTTTCCTCACATTCAGAGGCAGAGGGTGCAGCCATTTTAATTGTTATACTTCAGGGTCCTGTAACTTGTGTACTCCACACCTAGTTTCTCAAGGATAATGTTCTGAACCACCTCATCAATCATCCCCCAACATGTTTTCTTTACTCTCTCATGTCTAACTTACTTTGTGAGTTCATTGTTAACAGGCCTTTTATCTCACCTGTTTCAGTAAAAGCTTCTCAAACAGCCGTCAAGATTTTTAATGAATTTGTTACTTTCCATTAGGTCATTCCATATCCAACTGAGTGATGTTGACATGGTTGACTGCTTCTATTATGGTGGGAAACTGAAATGCCAAGGTCACAGTAAGCTGTCCTTAGGCCAGGGAGTAATGACTCGTGGTCACTCTCCAGCCAGCATCTCTCCAGGAGGTTGGCATACTTTAATGGGAGAATTTTCTTTACATAGCATCACAGAGACTGAACTTTATCACTTTCTGGGACACACAGTGTGCAGTACAAATCGATACCAAAGCTTAAGGAATCCCTGTGATTGTCTCCTACACACTTCAGATTTTGGGTGCTTATGTCAAAATGTGAAAGTTATACTGCCTTTTTGGAAAAAATAATTCTTCCATCCTCTTATTCAAAGTTCTGATAGAAAATTAGAACACTTTCTTACTGAAGTTAGATACATGTTTTAGAACTGGCAAAAGAAAACATTCCCACCTTGTAAAGATAAATTAGCTAAGCTATTGCCAATAGTAAAAGTAGAAATGCGGCCCCATCTTCTATAAAGCTATTATGTACATTAAAATTCACACCTGACATTGCTAAAGAAAATTACACTGTATTCTTAAGTGCCATGGTCATTCTATGAAGAGCTAACCATTTCTTGACCACGGAGAAGTCAGTAATACTATATATGAAACAGAAACAATAAGCAATATAAAATATCAAAAGATATTGAAAATTTAACATTTAAAAATGATTTGAAAAGTGGATGGCTTAGTCAAGGCACACATATATCAGTTGGTGGTCAGTATTTGAGGATTCAGAAATTCTATGATAAAGCAATGTAATGCTTATAAATATATAAAACTATATTTATAAAATATAAAGCAATGTATAAAAATTTAAATTATTTGAATAATTTTATATCAAAGAATTAGAAAATAAAATACATTGAATAGACATTAAGTAAATCCAGGCTATAATAGAAAATAAGATTCATTTTGATATTCATTTTATGAAAAATAAATTGAATCTGTAATTAATATAGAATCATTTGTTTCAGGGCACACAATTGTGAGTAAAGTATATAATTGCTTAGAGTGCCAAGGCAAAACTGACTTAAAGTTCTTCAAAGGGCTTCAGGAACAAAAGTCAGAAATGAAATTAAAAAATAAAAATTCTCCCAAACACACAATTGTGCAAATAAGCTAGCCATTAATTTACTTTTGAAAAAAAAATGAAGTTGTAAGACAAAAGTGTGACTATAATTTTCATTGGAGGTAAATTATCTTTGACTAGAAAAACAAATGCTGTTAAAAAAATGGTAAGAAATCTGGAGATCGTTAATTGTGAACTCTTTTTATCCCTTCTCTAAATTGTACATGCATATAAACAGAGCACAAAAAGGATAATTCAAAACATGTATGAAAGGAAACAGTACAACTGTTCTATCAAGATATTTGCTTACACACTCAATACCACAAAACAGAAGTATGCAGTGACTTTTCTTGTGTGGTAAAAAAAAAAAAAAAAAAACTTATTGACTTATTTTTGCCATAATACTTTCAACTAGATTACTTTTCATTTCTGAACATTTACTTTTCTTATATTCTCAGAATACACAGAAACACACACACCCCACACTCAACTTCTGCTTGCCAGATTTCCAGTATTTCCCCTAGATAGTTAGGAGATAGTAATGGGAATAATTGTATAAAATAATTCTAATAATGAAATTTTCAATGATGATTTTTCCAAATTTAAATCATACTGGATACTAGGTAGGAAGAAACGGAATGCAAAAGGGTCATTTGCAGCCATTTTCTTCCCAAGCATCATTGGAATCATATAAATGTTAATTTGTAATGTCCTGGAACACCAGTGGCAGACAGTGGGTGCATGCTGTGCCACTGACCTTCTCTGGGTTATGAGAATACAAAAATATTTATATCCTTTCACATGGATAGTTCATGGCTATAGATCCCTTGCAGATTTAATGGTCAGGGGTTAATGTAACCTTTTTGATGAAAACAGAAGGTACTATGCTTGCCCAGACAAGACCAAAAACATCTTACATCAAGGAGGAAATCCTGTTTTAGAATCTGTACCAGACCAGTCTTATTGTGGAACTTTTCTTAGGGAGATGTGAAAAATTGACTCCCTAAGCCTGCTAACCCTAACACTGCAGACACACTCATTTCCCTTTTGAGCCTCCCATCACAGACAATGACTTAACAGGTTTCCAATACTGAGCCTGACCACTTACTTGACTTCCAAATCAGAAAGTATAACATTTGGTGGTACCTTGATTGGAGACTGTGCTCATTTTTTGTACATGGTTTTGACTTATTTCCCAGTTCCAGCAATGAGTTCCATTCCACTGAGTGGATCAATTAGCCAAATCAAGAGCTGTTGGTTACCCACCATGGCTGTGTGCAACTACTGCACTTATTTGAGCATTACGTCAGGTTGTTTCCTGTTGGGTATCTTAGGCTGGAAGTTGTTTGGACCAATGTCAGCCATTTTTCCCCCAGTTGCTCGTGTAGCACCCTCTGGCACTAGACTAGCTGTCTGGGGACTGACCCTCTTCCAGATTCTGGCCAGGTCTTTCCATGTTTGGTCTCACACACATATGCTATCTTCGACAGTAGGGTCTTACCATTAACCTCAGCCAATCACATCTCACCAGGGCCCCAGCTGAAACCATAGAGTAATGCAGGAGACGGGCAAGAGTACAGCGTTCTTGGGGATCACAACACCAGAAAAAGGCTGAAGGAGATAAACACAGAGAACATCCAACTCCTACTAAGCCAGATATCCAGAGACACAGAGGCTCCCAAAACCTCATCACTGAAGTACAACTAAAATGACCGCAGTGTGGCTCAGGGAAGTTTGCAGAAGAGGGGGTAGAAAGAATGTTAGAGCCACAAGTTGGGGCGTTATGCACAGAGACTTGGCCTATCCCCCATAACTCTTGACTACCCCCACAATGCATGACCCACATTCCCCATTGATGAGGGTCCCTATGGAAGAGGGAGGACAGGGAGGAGGATAATGGAGTCACCATTATCAATGTAAAATTAAGATAATATAAATAAAAATAAATTATAAAAAAGCATAACATTCAGGAGTATATGTCACAAGTAGAACTTTTGATTTTAGAAAGCACAACTTTCTCTCTCTTTTCTACCTCTTACAAGCTCTGGAGATATCTTTTTCTCTCTTTCAGTAGCACCAATAAAATATATTGTATTGCCTTCTGTTTCTATCTTAAGTCTTCTATCTACAAAACTAAGAATCTGCAAAAAAAAAAAAAAAAAAAAAAAAAAAAACTCTATATCCCATGGTGACATGAGAAATTTGAGTTATTTTTATAGCAAAATAAATAAATATATTCAACATAAATGTACACACAATTCTATATATGTACATATACCTAAAGATATATACATATGCATATATTTAAATACATATTAAAGGAGAGAAATATTCCTGATATGTGTAAAAGAGCTTGGAAAACTTGATCTAACTTTAGCATAGGATATTTTGTCTATATATATATATATATATATATATATATATATATATATATATATATATATATATACTATTTTAGGCACAGAGGATAGGAAGAGAGCTAACTTGCAATTTAAAAGTGTTTTATTCAACAATTTTGTTTATATTTGCTTTCTTCACTGTGGAATTAACAAAGTCTCAGAATTAAAAAAAAATAATGGTTACTCACTATTATCCCATTTCTACAAAAATTGACTATACTTTTTATAAAGAACAATTTGTTAGGACTGGATATCATGCAGAAAAATCCAGGCAGGGCTACATATGTTTGTAACCCCAAGGCTAAGAATAGCAGAGATAGGAAGATCATGGGCTCACTGGTCAGCCAGTCTAACCAAAAAAATTGTAAGGTCCAGGTTCAGCAAGAGACCGTGTCTCAAGAAGTAAGGTGGATGAGTGGTGGAGGAGGACACCTGTCATCCTCCTCCGGCCTATACACAAGAGAATATGCATCTTGGGCTGGAGAAATGGCTTAACAGTTAAGGCGTTTGCCTGTGAAGCTAAATGACCCAGGTTCGATTCTCCAGGACCCAGATGCACAAGGAGCACATGCATCTGGAGTTCGTTTGCAGTGGCTAGAGGCCCTGGTGTGCCTATTCTCTCTCTGTCTGCCTCTCTTCTTTCTCTCTCTCTCTCTCTCTCTCTGCTTGCAAATAAATAAGTAAAATTGAAAAAAAAAAGGCATGTACCATCATGCCCAGTTAAACTCTCTAAAAAAAAAAAAGTGTATTTGCATCTTCACACACACATTATACAACACACACACCCTTAGAATAATATAAAAAAAAAATACTCTGTGGTTTCTTAATTAAAAGAAAGGCAGAAATTTTCATACTTGAAGTTATTCTGTTAGGGTAGTAATTACAGCCTATGTTTTCACATTCTCCTTTCAAAACCTGAAAAAGTTAAGATAGTTGGCAGTTAAGTGGGAATCTTTATTAATGAGTTCTGATTCATTTATACTTTTTTTTTCACTTTGATAAGGATTCTTTTAAAACATTTTTACCTATTAAGTCTCTTATTTTTCTTTGATAGTTTTTGGACAGGTGTGGCAGAACTATTGAAAGTATCTTTTATTTTTATCCATACATACATACAGTTTAACTTATGCATAGTTCTAATTCAAAATAGTCATAGTGCATTTCTATTAAGTCCACATTAATTTAAACAAATGTGTATTAAATTCCATATGATTGTAAGTTAATCCATATTTTTAACATATACATTAGTGGTTCCACTAGATTTGAACTCAACCTATTGTTTATTTTAGGCCTATTTAAACAAGGATTTTAAAACCAGATAAGATGACTTGTCTAAATCACAAACTTGGATGGTGCCATATGTTGAGTTCCTTCATTGCTTTCCAATCATGGGCTGTCACATCATTGTACATTTCCTTGCCCTGGATCCCCTGTCAAGAAATACTCTCTCCCCAGAGCTCTACAACAGCTCTCAAATGAATTCCTTAAGCAAGGAAAGAAGTTCATGGTTAACAGATGATTTTCTAGCTCCTTTTTACATTTCTTGCCTTCCTCCTTTTGTTTCCCTTTCTCCTCTGCCGCCTTCTTTTCTTGAGAAGTGTTTTTAACCCTTGAAATACACAAGATTTTCTTTTTACAACCCAGTGACTAGAAAACACACAGCTGCACCTTTATGGTAGCAAAGGAGGCTGGGAAAGTCATCAAAACGACAAAAAGAATGAGAGTGCCATGATTTGCTTTAATACCAATTCATGCCTGGGGCTTGGTACTGATCAAAGTCTTGTGGCAAGGAAGTGAAAATAAATAGCATGTAGAAGAAACGAAGACTATGTGGTACATACATTCTTCTAAAAACTCCAGCCCAAGTATATTTTTATAGGGGTGGTTAACCTAATAAATACCTAAAGCTTAATTTCTTTCTGTATCTGTGATTTTTCTTTGTAAACCACATATTCACACTATATCGAAGATGTTTCAGCATTATCTCCTAGTGGTGTTTAAATTGTGGCAAACATTATGCTGCTAAATATAATTCACTTAAGTTATGCAGATAATATGTAGTGGAAAATAGGTTGAATCAAAGATGAATTCATTTTTGAGGAATGTGAGGAATACTTCACAGAAAATTTGATGAGTGAATTATTTCGTTTGATAAAATTAAATTCCCAACATAACAAAGGTTAATGTTTTTTATTACAGTTTAACCAAAGTATACTTCCCCACATCCTTTGGGAAGAATTTCATGTCAAAAATGCCAACATATTTTTAAATTGGGTGGAAAGACTAAAAATGATTGCATGATGTTTTTATAGAAACAACTTGAGGTGATCTCAGTACACATTAAAGAGAGATAATCATTAGCATCATAAATTTATATGATGTGTTTCTAAGTAAGCATTTAATTATATCAGCTCAAGGACAATTTTAGGACTCATATAATCTGTGGATTATAGAGGCAATAAAAAGATTGTCACAAAGTTACATTTTAGCCAGTGAGGGATTGGATGCTGAACAACATGGCATTTCTCCCTTCTGTTAAGATCAAAGTGGCTTGTGTGAGCTTTCAGCTGGATTTGGACTACACACAGGTGATATTGTTTAACATGGTGATCTTTAACATTTCTGAATTATTAACACCCCAAAGGGCCTACAAGATGAGCAACTATTGTTAAATGTTGCTGTGCCTAAGTTTGATTTGAATCTTCTTAGACACACACACACACACACACACACACACACACACACACACACACACTTTATGAGAGAGAATGTGTGTGAAAATGAGAGTGAAAGAGAGAAAGAGAGAATTAGCATGCCAGGGCTTGTTCAACTCCAGACATATGTGCCACCTTGTGCACATGTGTGACTTTATATGCATGTGCGGCCTTGTGCGTCTGGCTGACGTGGGTTCTGGAGAGTCAATCCTGGGTCCTTAAGCTTCACAGGCAAGTGTCTTAACTAAGAAGCCATCTCTTCAGCCCTTCTCAGACACTCTTAATGTTTGATTGCTTTTACACATTTTATAATGATGATAACACAATGTTATTTCAAGTATGGAAGCACCTTTCACAGGTACATAGCATGTTTCCTCTGTAAATTAGCCTATAGACTAAACATGTCAGTGAAACTAGACATGTATCCCCTCTGGCATTTTGTGATTCTTAAGTGTGGAGAGCTTATTTACCCTATATGAACTTTACTTTTAAAAGCACATATACTATAACAGTTACTGTCATTTTCCATAACACGGTCAAGTGGCATTAAATTCATTGACATTGTTGGAGAAATATAACTATTTATCTCCAGATATTTTCTTCTTGAAATACTTGAACACTGTATCCTCTGCCTAGCCTCTGAAAAATCACCATGTAATTTTTTTTTGTATTTATATTAGATCTAGGTAACACACATAAATGGATTCACATAGCCTGACATTTTCTAAAAGGTTTATTTCATCTATCACAATGTTCTCTAGGTTCATCCATGTTGCAGCATGTTTGAGAATTTCCTTTGATTTGAGGCTGAATAATACTGGGCCTGAAAGTAAACAGAGGGCATGTCTTTGGGCTTACCCTTGAAGCCTCCACTTTTCTAGAGATCAGAGAACTATCTGGCTTTTCCTTATTTATTGACAATTTGTTTTTTTTGTAAACAACCCCTGAGTCCCTCCTGGGAAGAAGTTCCCCTTTCCTAAAATTATGGTTTATGGCCATTCATGGTGGCACATGCCTTTAATCCCAGCATTCAGAAGGCTGAGGTAGGAAGACTGCTGTAAGTTTAAGGTGAGGCTGCAACGACATACTGAATCCCAT
Organism: Orientallactaga sibirica; assembly: GCA_036365145.1. Lineage (NCBI taxonomy): Eukaryota > Metazoa > Chordata > Mammalia > Rodentia > Dipodidae > Orientallactaga > Orientallactaga sibirica. The sequence goes on from JAEOAD010000017.1 coordinate 13,760,956, forward strand.
GTCAGCCAGGGTTAGAGCGAAACCTTACTTCAAAAGAAAAAAAAAATTAATTAATTAAGGATTAAATTTGATCTTGGAATTCTGGTTGGTTAAGCTCAGCCCTAAACTGGGCATCATGGCCAGTCTCTTCTTGAGCCAGTCTTTAGCCCAGGCCAATTAGCTTTCTCTCAGGCTCACCTAAGTATGAAAGTAAAACTCAGCACAATATGGTCATAAGTGGATACTTACAAAGTGGGAAAGGTCTGTTACCGTCTTTTCACCTCTCCTGAACTTCTAGGTCCTTGCTCTGGTAAGCCCCTCATCTTAGCCCCATTGGGTTAAGAATGGGAGGGGGGGGGTCCTCATCCTGCCTTCATCCCCTCCTGCCTTCCACATGGCAGGAGCTCTCTGTACTTTTCTTTTTTGTTTCCTTTGTAAAGTTTTTCTAAAATCCCTTTTTAATATTTCCCTCCCCCCATCCCAGGGCCAAACTTGACCCCCACATGGGCTCTCTGACAACGTGGGGCACCCATTTGCCTTTCTTTGGGACCCAATTTCACTTCTTCTCCAAACTTCCCCTGAATAAATGTAATGTTTTAATAATTATCCCTGCTAGTCTTGTTTTATTCCAGGGTTTAGAGTTTAAGGACTTTTCCTGAACCTCCAAAACCCCATTACAACACCATGCTTGCATACAATATGCTACATATTTTCTTGCATTTATGCACATGCCCTAACACAGGATGATGTTATCTTTTTTTATTTGACTACAAATGATTCATAAAATGTGAAGTCTTTTGATGTAAACTACAGTAGAAGTACCAGTACTTTATCCTGCTCAGAGCTGATACTCATCCTATCTCCTTCTCCTATATTATTTTCTCTTTCCTTTTTCCTTTATCTATACTTATTTTTATCTTTCCTCTTTCCTTTATCTTTTGGTTTGTACAATGATTAATGAGTAGAAATGACAGAGTACAAGTTCTGTTTCTAGGTATGTGGTGGTTTGAATGTGAATGTACGTCTTTCATAGCCTCAACTTTTAGTTAAGATTGAGTTTACATCTTGACTCTACAGTGGGTGGAGCCCTGCTCGGGAGGAGTTGTCACTGGGTACAGATCTTTGAGTCCAGCTCTACTACATGTGTGAACTGAAGCAGTTTGAGTTATGGCTGTTTGTTTTTGCTGACTGTTGGTGGTGTCTCTCTGCTATGAATCTATGGACGTTAGCCAGTTTCTTTCACCATTAATAATGTTTCCTTTTTATTCTGTAAACCTAAAATATTTTCATCCCATAAACTGATTCTGGTCAGGTGTTTGTCCCCAGAGGTGAAGGTAAGTGCCAAGGTATAAGTAAGTTTCTTGTTTTCTACTTGGAAGAATACTTGTAATTCGTCATCAGAATTTGTAAATTACACTCATTTTCCTAAAAGGAAGATGAGAGAAAGTTGGTCCAGACAGATCCCAGCTTCTGCAGCATTAAATCATTGTCTATGTGCCTGCAATGTGAATCAGAATGAAGAAAACCTTATCCTCAATCACTCAAATTTTACATATTTGTGTGATACACCTACCATTCAGGCTGATCTGTGTCTGCTCAAAATTCATATTCTTAACATGACAGTATTATCATATGGGCCATTTAAATAGGTAAATAAAGTAAAATGAAGTCATTAGGACTGGCCCTAAATTCATATAATTTGTGTCTTATAAGCGGAATTGGTTAGGGTGTACAAACAGTAAAGAAAGAGCTAACAGGTGGCAGCAAACTTCAAAACAATGAACAAAAACCTAGGAAAGAGATAAACCTGCCAACCCCTGATTCAGACTCCTAGCTCCAGAGCCATGAAAAAGTAAATTGCATTTTGTACTCACCTTTTGTAGCACTTCCGTAATGGAGAAACTAGGGTTGGGGTGCTTCCCTGCAACCCCAAGCCCTGAGTTCATATCTACAAACTAACCAAAGAATTGGCAATTCCAGATTCAAGAAAATGATTTTTTTAATATCACATTTTATTTAGATTTTACAAGACTATAGAAAGGGGAGGTAAGGGGAAATAAAGTGGGGAGAAAAGAAGTACACTATGTGGAGCCCAAAAGCCTATGTGGGCCACTGTAGGAGTCCATGTGATCATACATGGATCTGGGAAAAAAGACATGGAAAGAAAAGGGAAAAGAGATTCAAGGATCCCCTGCCATGTGGGGAGCTGGAGGTAGTATAAATAAACCATGTGGAGTGTAAGTGCTAGGGGCCTGGGCTAGAGACTAGGCTGGGCCCCTCCTGGCTGAGCCTAGGCTGAGCCAGCTCAGGCCCAGCCCAGGGCAAAACTCACCACAGCTGGAAGTTCTCCAGTAACCAGAGAGCCACTGCCCTCCCTTTGCAAAGGTATTTATAACTTGAGAGTGGTACTCTGTCTTTTGGCCCAGGTGAACCAGAGGGTCAGCTGGTTGGTTAGAGCTAGGGGCTATCTCAGGAAGAGATTAGCTCTGGCATCAAGTTCCAGGGACTGAACTTGACCACCCACAATGTTTAAATGCTATGAAAGACCTCCCTCCTAGGAGGAGTCCTGATTGTGGAAAAACTGGTCTCTAGGGAGCTAGGCAAAAGATAAGAAGTCAGATCATCCTGGATTTCTAGCAAGTGCAAACTCTCCTGTCCTGTTTACCTTCAGGTGTCCAGTCACCCTAACTCTACCCTCCTCACTTTGTGATGGAAACAAGCAAATCTAAGTTCTATTAATATTTGTTTTCCTTTCTAAACATTTTGTATATTCAACATATTGATTATATATGCAAGTCTATTCCGTATTCAAATTAAGCTCCTGGACTGATAATTCCCAAGAGTGCCAATGGACTCAATCAGAGCATGCTACTACTATGACCTTAGCAGTTAACTTAGACAGCCAGCCACTGGCCATATTTGATATTTCAGTGTACATTTGCAGTTCATTAAAAGGTTAGCTATTCAGAATAGGTTATTTTATTCATTTTACATTGAAATGTAGAGATCATAATCTTATGACACTTCTTCCATTTAAGAAAACTATGGAAAGAATTGAGCTAGAAAGTCAATAGACATACAAAAATATTTAAAAGTATTTTACTTGGATTTTATAAGTTTAATTTTAGTACAATTTAGGGTATTGGTAAAAAAAAAAATGTATGTAGATTATCTTTTTGGATAGAAGTAGCCAGAATAAAGAGGTCCCAATCTACTGGCGTCTCTGAAAATCCAGTTAGCAAATATTAACCAACATAAACAAGCTTGAGGAATTTAGGAATGAGATTGAATCTTCCACATTTAGAACAATAAGAGGAGGTCTCCTTGTGACCGCATGCCATCACTCCCAAGTTTACACAGTAACATATGGAATACTCCTGGCCAGATAGTTTCTATGGTGGAAAAAAAAAAAAAAAAGATACCAAAAATTATAATCCATTTCCCCAGCATTTTGGAGCCTTTCCCAGGGACTCAAGATTTTTTTCACTTTATTGAGAACCAAGAGATAAGATAAAAATAATAAAAGAAAGAGGGCATACCATCACCAGCACAGAGGAGGCAGCTCCCATCTTGCCAACTATGGCTTCCAGAAATGCTACTAATTGCAGAGCCCAATGATAAAGCTCATTAGTCACTTTCAAAAAGTTATGCTGGCTTGAAATCTGCCTTGTCAAAGAGTGTACCTCCAAAGTTTGGTCTAGGCCGAGAGAGAAGACTCAATTTACTGTTCTACAAAGCACAGCCTCTTGGTATATTCACCCCAAGTAGGAGTTCTATGTGATCTGTAAAATTTAAACAAGCAGACAGTATCGAAGTGTTCAGCCATGGCCCACGGGACCTAGAGCAACTGGAGAACCTGGTAGAGAACCTGGGTGGCCAGGTTCATTCTGCATGGAACATTTATTGCTCCAGGTGAGACAAAATAGGGAGTGCACATCTCAGCCAAATAAAACATTCAAGGCTTGAAAGAGGTAGCTACTTCCAAAAATGTGCAGATACCAACTCAAGGATTATGAGAAATCATGGAATTATCACAGTACCAGACAAAACTAACATGTTCTCATTAATGCCGCTTAAGATTAGTTGCATGAAATGAGAAACTTGGAAGTGATAATAGTGGGAATAAATTTTAAAAAGTAATTTCAGTAAGCAAGAATAAAAATAAGTGAAAATATAACTTACTTTTAAAGTCCTAGAGATGAAAAAATACAAAAATTGAGTAAAAGTTCAATAGAAATTTTCAATAGTTAAGCAGGAGTGAAAAAATAGTGGAGATAATTTAAAATTTTATTAGGGGTTGGAGAGATGGCTTTGCAGTAAAGGTGCTTGCCTGTGAAGCCTAAGGACCCTTATCTCCAGGTGAATGAACTGAGGGTGTTATCAAGCAATGCTCATCACCTGATTGTTGGCAGTGTGATTGTACCATCTTAAGAATGGATCCTGACTAGCTCCCACTGAACTGTTTTTGCTTCTCCACATGTGTGTTTAAAGCAACCATTTTGTAGCTTCATCAGGTGCTATAGAAAAAATTTTTCTCCATATATGTTATCTAAATTCCTAACCTAGTCATAGCATTTGTACCAATCCTCAAAATTTTAATAGGTTTATATACGGATGTTATTGGTTAGCTAGGGCTGCCATAAGAAAAAAGACTTGGAGATTTACACAACAGAAATTATATTTTTTCCTCACATTTGTGAAAGTTTAAAGTTCAGGAACAAGCTATTATGAAGTTGTTTTATGAAATCCATCTCCTCGTAGAAAAGAGGTCTAAAATAAGGGAAAATAGAAAATAAAGTATAAAGATTTAAGACGGGCATAGTGGCACACACGTTTAATCCCAGCACTCCGGAGGCAGAGGTAAGAGGATCTCTGTGAGTTCGAGGTCACCCTGAAACTACAAAGTTAATTCCAGGTCAGCCTGGGCCAGAGTGGTGAGATGCTACCTCAAAAAACCAAATATATATGTGTGTGTGTGTTACATAATAAAGGGGGAAAAGGGCAAAAATTATATGCATTTTACCATGCAGAATTAAGCTCTCTCTCTCTCTTTCTATTTGTGACTAGAGTAAACTGGGAAAGAGTGAGTTGGCAAATATGAGTAAAGTACAGTATAAATGCAGTAAAATATGATAATGTACCTAATAACCTTGTATGTTAATGGAAAATATTTTTTAAAAAGACATCGTCTTAGCACAGAGTAAAAGTCAAAGGTCTGCCAATGAAAGCCACTGTTACAGAGTTGTGTAGTATGTTGTATCAAAGCCTCAAAAAGATACAAGTCAGTGCATACTGTCTCACTAAAATAGGGAATGTAAGCTGGTGCAGCCATTGTGGAAATCAGTGTGGAGATTCTAGAGACAGCTAAAAATACATTTACCATGTGATCCAGCTATAGCACTCTTGGCATATATGCAAAGGACTCTTCTCACTACCTTAGAGATACTTGCACAACCATGTTTATTGCTGCTCCATTCACAATAGCTAGGAAATGGAACCAGCCTAGATGTCCCTCCACAGATGAATGGATAATAAAGATGTGGTACATTTACACAATGGAGTTCTATTCAGTAGTAAAGAAAAATGAAATTATGAAATTTTCTGGGAAATGGAAGGATCTGGAAAGGATTATACTAAGTGAGGTAACCCAGGCTCAGGAAGCCAAACATCACATGTTCTCTCTCATATGTGGATCCTAACTACAACTGTATAGACTTGTGTGTGAGCTGGAAGCAAAAATTGGTAGCAGAGGCCAGTAAGCTAGAAAAAGTTTATAAGGGAGAGAAGGACTTAAAGGGATGGTAATGTATATACAAAATAGAAAGAACAGATTACAGGCAGGGGAAGGCCTAAGGAGGCCAAGGGAAAGGAATGTATAAAAGAAGGGCAGGGGAAGGGTCAATCAAAATTCAAGATATTCTGAATAAGACTTATATAAACTTACTTTTTTGAATAATGGCACACCCAGAAGCTGTAGATTGTTAGTAGAAAATTTTCAGTGCCAGGGATGGGATACCGTCCAGTGAATTGTTGGCCAGGGAGGTCCTTTTTACCTCTGAAACATTACAGGTGATTGCCAAGTCCCTTGGTTTCCTTTGAGAAACAGATGGTAAGACCCTATTTCTGAAGACAGAGTGGCAAGGTCACTGAGAAATAAAGCTGGTGCTGAGCAGAAAACCTTCTCCCTGTAGACCAGCCAACTGAAAGCTGGAAGAAGCTGCAGTGTATGCATCCATAGGGGAGACAGAAGTCATCATCAGGGAAACCAGTGGACACTGGAAACCTCATTTGGCCAGAGAGGCCAAATGACCAAACAGGTGCAATAGTGGCATGTCTGCTCTGGGCAAAACCAACTGCTGTCTAATTGGACGGAGGGCCCACTTGATGGGAGGAAATACATGCCTGGTACTGAAAAACCTAACCAAAAGTCTATGGCAGGGGAGGTCATAAGCCTTAGGGTATAAAGCCATCTCTTATCTAGCTAAATGTATATATTATTCCCACCAAACTGCCCTGAAAATGCTACACTTAATGTTCATATTCATATGTTAATGCTACTCTCACTTCTGGTTAGAGAAGCTTCTTTTTTCAGATGGTGATGACCACTGGGATGACCCAAAAGGCATCATAGTGCTGAGAAGAAGGAACAGAGGAGTGTCCAGCACTGAAACATCCCTATCACACCCTCCAAGGCTCAGGGTCCATTGTGGAAGAGGTGGCGGAAAGAACATAAGAGCCAAAGGAAGGGTACCACTCCTTATAATTGGCCTTGATATCCATGACCTTGCAGTGCCTAGTAATACCTTCAAAAGACCATCATAAAAAGAGGAAAAGATGATGACATCAAATTAAAAGAGAGACTAATGGAAAGAGGGAGGGAATATGATGGAGAGTGGAGTTCTGAAGGGGAATGGGGGAGGGGGGAGAAATATGGTTTATTGTCTGTAAGTATAGAAGTTGTCAATAAAAAAAAAAAATAAATTAGGGCTGGAGAGATGGCTTAGCGGTTAAGGCGCCTGCCTCCTAAGCCTAAGAATGCTGGTTCCAATCTCCAGTGGTCCCAATCTCCAGGTCCCACGTTTAGCCAGATGCAAAGTGACGCAAGGGCGCGATGCCGCACTTGGCCACAAGGGGGCGCACACATCTGGATTTCATTCACAGCAGCTGAGACTGCTGGCGCGCCCATCTCTGTCTCACTCTCCCTCTCTGTCTATCTCTCTCTGTGTCTCTCTCCAAAAAATAAATAAAATAATAAAACAAAAATTCTTAAAAAAATTAAATTGAAAACAGTAAATATTTAAGCATATTTTACGAGTTGGGTCCTATATCAAGAATGTGTGTGTGTGCATGTGCATTGAAGTGAATTATAATTTAGTACATAAAAACTCATATATTTGTAAGGACAAATAGATTACAATAAATTTGCAGTGATACTTAAAAATAAAAAGCTATTTCTAGGTTTTCAACTCCTTTCAAGTAGGAAATAGGCTACAGAAACTTTTCACCTGTGTAGTAGACAGATTTAGGTTGCTGAGAAGAACCTCCAAACCATGCACAGTTATGGAGGAAGGGATTTATTAAAGCTTACTGATCAAGGGGCTGTTCCATAATGACAGTAGAAATTGCTCCTCTTTCACACGACCAAGCAGAGATAGAGAAAGAAGCCACTGCCACCACCAGCAATCAAGCACACTTAGTAATCCCAGGCCGAGTTTAAGCACTCTGTATTTCTTTAGACTGGAAATCCAAATCCACCCTCACACCTTAGGTCTGGACTCTAGGATCCACTAACAGTGACACCTCCTGCAGCCAGGTAGCTGCTGGTCTAAATTACAAACTTTAATAAAATAAAATAATTTTAATAAAATAAAATAATAAAACATCTCACATTGTATATTTCAAATTCAAAGGTCCCCACGGTCTTTACCAACTTAAAGATAGTACTAAATTCCCAATTTTCCTCTGAGATTTCAGATTGTCTCTTACCTGTGAGTCCTGTAAAATCAAAAAAAAAAGTTATGTACTTTCTGGCTGGAGAGATGGCTTAGCGGTTAAACGCTTGCCTGTGAATCCGAAGGACTCTGGTTCAAGGCTCTATTCTCCAGGACCCAAGTAAGCCAGATGCACAAGGGGCACATGCATCTGGAGTTCGTTTGTAGTGGCTGGAGGCCCTGGTGTGCCCATTGTCTCTCTCTACCTGCCTATTTCTGTATGTCTCTCTCTCACAAATAAATAAATAAAAATAAATAAAATATTTTTTAAAAAGCAAATGGTAAACTCTAACAAAGAGGGATCAATTATTTTTGATTATTTTCCCTCAAAATGTTTCTGTGTTTTCTGTTCTTGGAGGATAACTGTCTAATGACATTAAAGTATAAGATATCAGTCTGTCTAAGGTATAGTAGCCTTCTGGAGAAATTAAGCTGGACTGCTCTGTGAATTCAGCATCAGAAACACATTGCACTATTCCTCACCATGTGAATAATTCCACTAAGGATACTTATGGAATTTCTCAGATTTTAATTGTTTTTTCTTTGTCTTTATCTTCTTAAACTTGGATTAATAATCCAGATAATCCAGATAATAATAATCTAGATAACCTTATCTACATACATATCTTATGGTATAGAAATTAGATACGGACATTACTGCCTTGTCACTAAAGATAAGTTTTATATAATTATAATATCATCAACTAAAGTTAGCATATTTCAGTCTATCAGATTGCAAATCAGAAGTCTGCATTTATAAGGTTTTGTGGTAGATTCTACTATATAGACAGGATTTAGAACTACTATAATATAGATATTATAAAATTTAACTTTATTTCCACACTTAAGTATATTTATGTATTTGAATTCTCAATAGTTTCTTACAATAGCATCAATAAACACTAATATATATATATATGAGAACATTGTACTAATAATATCTGATATTACTGTGCATATAATTCATAGAAATAATTCTATGGAAATAATTAGATATTGATTCACATTTATGAATGATACAGTCTAGTTAGATATTATGGAATGGATATATTGAAATGATATATTTTCTAAAAAACAATTATAATACACTTGAAGATTGCTTAATTTGCATGAACTATAAAAATGTGAAAATTAATTCTTCAAGTATTTTACAAGATAAGCAATAAGGAAAGAGTGAGACAGATGTCTGATTTTTAAAATAGCACATGGAAAATTAAAGGGAAAAGTCTAATAAAATATTACATTTTAATTCAGTAGAAAAAATAGGGATTTCATATTGTATAAAGTCTAAGCATTTTACTGTTATTAAATCAGTGCACATGGAAAAATGTGGAACATTTCAAAGTAGTAACAATAACCTTGCTTTGCCATTGCCATTTTAATTAAAAAGTCAAATTAAAATTTTTATATATAAATTTATATTCATATATGGAGAGATGCACATGAAATAGAGATGTTATTATAGCTGCATTTCTAGAGTGGTCTATTTTTATTTCTTCTAGGTTCTACTATTTGACATTATCCTCCAACTCCATTTCATTTCTTTTCTGGACAATTTGCTTTGACGGGTAGAAGTTTGGTGTGAAGGCTAATCTTGATTGTCAACTGATAGAATTTAGTATTATCTAACAGGAGCACCTCTGGGATTGTGCCTGAGGGTGTTATCAAAGCGGTTAACTGAAGAGAGAAGATACACCCTTAAGTACCATCTCATAAGCTGGAGGTTTGGGCTGAATAGTAACTAAAAAGGAAAAACAAAAACGAGAAGAATGTTGCACCAGCGCTCCTCTGCCTTCTTGAAAATGAAAGCAATGTCCCCTCAAGTTGCGAAAGTCAGTACTCACTTTGCAGCTAGCTAAACGTGGGACCTGGAGATTGGAACCGCTGGAGATTGGAACCGCTGGAGATTGGAACCGCTGGAGACTGGGACCGGCGTTCTTTAGGTTTAGGAGGCAGGCGCCTTAACTGCTAAGCCATCTCTCCAGCCCTTATGTTTTGAATTTTGCTAGTAAATTGGAATCATCTGCATACTAAAAATTTCTGCATTCAAGCAATTAAAAGTTTGTAGTATCCCTGAAAAAATGGCTACAACAGTTAAAACAAGTGGTTAAGATGTTTATAAACAAAGGCTGTGATTTTCTTTAAAATACAAAAGACATATAAGGAGCCACTAATGTGGGTGTCTTTTCTCCCACACACTACACATCTCTCATCAGAGTCTTCATACTTAATCCTTTCTCTGAACCATGTTCTTTTTTTTTTTTTTTTTTTTTTCAAGGTAGGGTCTCACTCTAGCCTAGACTGACCTGGAATTCACTGTCTCCTCTCAGGGTGGTCTTGAACTCACAGGGATCCTCCTACCTCTGCCACTCCAGTGCTGGGATTAAAGGTATGTGCCATCATGCCCAGCTTAACCATGTTCTTTTGCCAACTTACTTTCTCATGAACTTCCACTCTTCTGTGATATTTTATCTCTTGTCACAATCTCCCACCTTCCAAACGAACATAAAATGTATCACTATACAGTAGGCTACCTTCATGCCTGAACCGAGAAGAGTACTCTAAGACTACAGTGACATGTGCTGGAATCATCTTGTCTAGATTCATTCAAGCCTTCTCGAAGCTGGCCAATTGCAACAGACATTTGGTGTCTTCTCACTACTCTGATGATCCCATTTGTTGCTAACATCCCTCCCACAGTCTGCAGGACTCTCAGCATATTCTAACAATGGTGAGAGGTACAAAAAAAAAAAAAAAAAAAAAAAAAAAAAAAAAAAGAAAAAGAAAATGGAATCACTGATGTTTTACAAAGTGTAATAATTACTTTTCTTGTTGCTGTGACAAACAAAATATCTGGCAAAATCAGTTTAAGGGAGGCTTGATTTATTTTCCTCACAGTTTCAAGGTATAGTCCATCAGTGTGGGGAAGGCATAGTAGTAAAGAAACTGGAGTAGGGCTGGAGAGATGGCTTAGCCGTTAAGGCTCCTGCCTCCTAAGCCTAAGAATGCCGGTTCCAATCACCAGCCGTTCCAATCTCCAGGTCCCACGTTTAGCCAGATGCAAATTGAGGCAAGGGTGCAATGCCACACTTGAGCACAAGGGCACGCACACATCTGGATTTCCTTCACAGCAGCTGAGAGGCTGCTGGCACGCCCATCTCTATCTGTCTTCCTCTCCCTCTCTCTGTCTCTCTCAAAAAAAAAAAAAAAATTCAAAACAGAAACCAAAAAACAAAGGAATTTTATCACTCCCTTAGAAGGAAATAATTTTTGTAGTTGGACCATTTAATGTAGGAGGGTTATTTGCAATATCTTTTGGAGGCAATATAATCTTCAACAAATATTTTAAATTCTAATTTAAAATTTCTAAGCCTCATACAATCATAAGCAGTCTCAAGAGCTTATACAAACATTGACTGGTAACTGAGTTTCCTAATAGCTTTGAATTGATCATTCTTTTTTGTTGTTGTTTTTTTTTTGTTTTGTTTTGTTTTTCAAGGTAGGGTCTCACTCTAGCTCAGGCTGACCTGTAATTCACTATGTAGTCTCAGGGTGGCCTAGAACTCACAATGATCCTCCTACCTCTGCCTTCCAACTGCTGGTATTAAAGTGATGTGCCACCATGTGTGGCTTGAATTGATTATTCTTATGACAGAAATAAGTTTAGAACAAATATAAAATCATTTTTATACTAACACAAATTTTCAAAATACATCTGGATAGAAGATGGCTTAGAGGTTAAGGCACTTGCCTGCAAAGCCAAAGGACCCACGTTCTAGTTCCTAGTACTTACGTAAAGCCAGATGTACAAGGTGGCACTGTCTGGAGTTCTTCTGCAGTGACTAGAAGCCCTGGCACATCCATCCCCCCTTGCTTCTCTCTCTCTCTCTCTCTCTCTGGAATAAACATAAAAATAAAATACATCTTAGTATAGATTTGTTGAGATACTATTCTTCTTCCATGCTTACTCATTATGGTATCACTAGAAATACACTGAAGCCCATAAATCAATGACTGATGTCTTCTGTGAGCAGGAGAATAGAATGCATATTATCTCATTTAAAACAGCAACCAAATGTAGCTATATAATTATTAAACATGAAGATATAATTTTTGGATTGGAGGAACTAGCACAAAGTCACTATTACCAGAAAAATACATATGATTTATTTAAAACTCTAATCAGGGAACTACACTATTTCTGGAATTGTGAAACTTAGAAATTTATTTTCAAAGTATTTATTTATAATTATGTTGATACTATAAAATATAATCCTTAATATGGTATAAAATAAATTTATATATTTTTCTATCACTAATACAATTATACATAACACACAATGAGATATAAAAACTTCAGATAGAAACATTATTCAAAACACAATTACATTCATTAATCTAAAGAATAAACTGTGTTAAGGGCTGGAGAGATAGTTTAGCAGTTAAGGCACTTGCACGCAAAGCCAAAGTGCACAGGTTGTATTCCCCAGAATACATGTAAGCCAGATGCACAAAATGGCACATGCATCTGGAGTTTGCAGTGGCCGTAGGCCTTTGAGTGCCCATTCTCTTTTTCTTTCTCTCAAATAAATAACAAGAATTTAAGTTGGGTATGGTGGCACATACCTTTAATCCCAGCACTTGGGAGGCAGGTGGATTGCCATGAGTTCAAGGCCACCCTGAGACTACATAGAGAATTCCAAGTCAGTCTGACCTAGAGTGAGACCCTACCTCAAAAAAACAAAAAAAACAAACAAACAAAAAAAAAAACAGAAAAGAAGAATCTGTATTGTGTATACACCAATTTACTTTGTCATAATATTAAGAAATCATTATACCATCAATAATATCAATGATTTTTATAGTTTTTCATTATGAAAAATTCTAATAATTATGACATTCACCTTTTTTTTTTTTTGAGTACTTCATATGTCCCAGGCTGAACCAGATTGCTATAATATGTAGCTGAGGATTACCTTGAACTCTTGATCCCCTGTCTTTACTTCCGAACTGTGCTTGGATTATAACTGTGCACCACCATGCCATGTTCATGTGATCCTGATGAAAATGTATTAGATTAGGAACTTTCCAAGATAGGCAAAACCAATTAATAGTTAACAGAAATCAATGAAATATTCCAACAATATTGTCAATACCAGTATTCAATATTAGTAGCAAAATAAAATTAATTTTACTTTATTAAATATACTAATCCATTTAAGAGAATCTAAGCAGTATGTTTTCTGAGTATTACTTCTGAAACTTTAGTTTTTTGCTGTTGTTGTTACACAGTGTTTACTTATTTTTATGTGCATCTTTGAAATTCAAAAAGATATTGTAGTTTATGAACATAATGTGGATTAATTGATTTAGTCAACATATCAGTCAGTGCAAGTATTAAACTTCAGATATTTTCCAGACTTCAAACAGCCAGTAACTAGCTCTATTCACAATGCAATGCTATTGCTCTTGAAACCAAATTCTCCTGCCTGAGATTTTGTACCTTCTTCTTCCCCATTTTTTGTTTATTATTTATTTATTTGTTTGTTTGTTTGTTTGCTAGAAAGAGGCAAAGAGAGAGAAAGAATGGGTGTGACAAGGCCTCCAGCCCCTGCAAAGGAACTCCAGGCACATTCACCTCCTTGTTTATGTGGCTTAAGTGGGTCCTGAGGAATCGAACTTGTGTCCTTTGGCTTTTCAGACAAGCCCCTTAACAGTCAAGCCACCTCTCTAGCCCCTACTTCCCATCCTTAACACCTTGAAGCCGGTGTGATTCTATGCTCCCATTTGTTTCAGATTCAATATAAAAATAATATGCTGGACCTGGTGGCACATGCCTTTAATCCCAGCACTTGGGGAGGTAGTGGTAGGAGGATCACCATGAGTTCAAGGCCACCATAAGATTACATAGTGAATTCCAGGTCAGCCTGGGCTCGGGAGGCAGAGGTGAGACCCTCAAGGCCACCCTGAGACTACATAGTTAATTCCAGGTCAACCAGAGTGAGACCCTACCTCGAAAAACCAAAAAAAAAAAAAAAAAAAAAAAAAATAATAAAATAATAATAACAATAATATATGACACTGTGTGTCTATGCTTGTCTTCTTCCACTTGGCATAATTTTTCTCATTTTAATACATTTTCTTGCAAATATCAGCTTTTCTTTTTTAAGTCTGACTGGTATTCCATTTTGTGTATAAACTTCATTTTTCCTTATCCATTCTTATGTGGCTGGGCATTTGGAATAATTTCATAATTAATTGGCTATTTTCAATAGTACTCAGCAGTTGTGGGATGGTAGATCTCTCTTTTTGTACTTATCTACTTCAAATATTTCATATGACTACCCAGAAGTGGGATTGCTAGATTATATGGTAATTCCACCTTTAATATTTTTGAAAAACCTTCATACATTTATTCATAGTAGTTTCATTAATTTACATTCTATCATAATGTGCAAAAGTTTCTTTATATCCATAATTATTTAATTTTTAAAAGTGTAAAACTTGCATTATAATGAACTTCTGAAAATATTTTCAGGGTTTTCAAGCTTACTTGGAACAATGAAGTAGAGAAAAAGGAAAATACAAATTATCATTTATTCTCCATTGCTGCATCATTAAATTAGTCATTTATCCTTGTTCTTAGCTATATTCTTGCAAGAACTAATTAAATGATAATGAGGAAAAATGTCCTTGCTTTGGTGCAGGACTGTTAAAATGAAGCTTTGAAATTCAGGATGCAGTACTATTTAAACAGAATCTTGGATGAGGCAGAGGCTTCCCATACATAGTTTTCCTTATTGAGAATAATCAAGTCTTTTACAAAAGATAAGTATTTTCCAAAAACCTTGAGACAATTTTAGACAGCACAGAGAGTTCTCTTATACCCTGCACCCAGGATGCTGTGGTTCATTAATGAAAGATTTTTTTAAATTTTGTTAAAGGAAATCTATGCATAATTCAGGTTGCATATTCCCTCCCTCCTCGCCCCCCCCCCACTTCATTTTAACCTAATGTCCTTCTCCTGTTCTGGGATCCCATGCAAGATGCCACATTAAATTTATGCTGTCTCCTTAGATTCTTGCCTATGACAGGTTCAGAGATTTTTCTTGTATATGGCATTGACAGATTTGAGGCACACATGACAGGTATTTTGTAGACATTTCAGTGACTTATTACTGTTGATGTTAAGTTTGATCACCTTGCAAAAGAAACGTTTGCTAGGTTTCCCTGCCATAGAGTTACTCTTTCTCCTTTCCTGCTTGCTTATGTACCATTCCTTGAAGGACACTAATACAGCCCATTCAAGAGTGGAAGGCAATGCACACCTCCCTGAAGATGGTGCATGAGATCATAGAAGATATTTGAATTCTTGTGCAGAAATTTATATCTTCTGACCATTTATTTAATCAATAACTTATTCTCACTAGTGTGGGTTTCATGAGTAGTTGCATTATATTCTGTGCTATTTTAATCAGTTGTTACCCAGATTTGTCATTTGCTGCTCTTTCCTTTGGCTTCTGGGTCCACCATCAGTATTGATTTCTATTCTCTTTCTCTCCAGTGCTATCCTGTACTCTTTCATAGGTACATTTTGTGTCAAGTCCTAGAATCACCCACTTTTTTTTAAAGAGTCTTGTTTCATTTTCTTAAAAAATAGTTTTAGAAGCTAAAACCTGCTTTATTAGTATATTCATTGTTTCTATAGCATCTTTATACTTAAACCTTATAATCTACAAAGAAAAGCACTGTGTGCATGCAATAAAATGGTTGGTGCACACACATATCAGTTAATATTACTATATAAACTCATTATTGCTTATACAGTTAAACATGAGTTTATTCTATTATCTCCAACAAATCCATTACTACATAGGTTGTTTTGTCTTTCACTTCCTTATCTGTGAACTCTCACATTACAATCAGATATCCACCTCCTACCAGTTGGCATTCACTTATTTCATTGTCCTATTCCACTGTAAATGTTTAGTAGAATCAAAATTGTTACCCCACACCTACAATGAATACTATAGGCTAATGTATGATATTCTTTGAGGGGGTGGGCAAGAACCATGACTATTTGAAAATCTGGCTAACCCAGAACATGGAAGACTTCTGTCTAAAGTGCCCCATGAGAGGCTGACTTAGGATCATGTGGTTTATTTTGGTGGGTGCTGGTGCTTGGGCACTGTGGATGTCTGCTCATAGCAAGTGATGGGTCCAGGTCTTTTTTACAAGATGGTTCCAATCTCGATAGTCTAGTTACAAGATATTTTTATGTTCTCTGGGATAATACTACTGTGTGGTGTTTACCCCTTAAGTATTAAAGAATCCATTGGTTTCTAGGGTTATTGAGAAAGCACATTAATACATTTGTAATACAACTACAGTATTTTGTCATAATCAGAATTATTTCTTAGTGACTCCAACATTCCCAATATCTTCAAAATTTGCATATTCATTGTTCATGCTGCAATGTTTTATTAGTTATGAAAAACACATAGAATTTTATGTTTATTACCAAACCCTAATGAATAGAAATATATCCTCAGAATGCCCCCATAATCTTTCTGTTCAACATTCCCCTTATTCTTAAACCTCTAGCAAGTGCTGAAACATGGCATAATTTGCCTATTTCAGAATATCTTATAAGTGGCTAATATTGTGTATATCTATTCAAATCTGAAGTTGTTTAGTTAATAGTATACATTTAAAATTCACCAATGACTGTGTTTGAGTCTCGTCAATATATACTAAGTAAAATTTTCCTTTATAATTATAGCATAATTAATCAATGAAACATTTAATGCCATCTTTGTGATTCCCAGTTTGAGGAACATATCAATAGAATTGTTACAAACATCTGCATGCAGGCATGATGTGACCATAGTGTACTTTGTGAATGCACTGAATATTTTCATAAATTTGGGGAGAACTAACAACAATATTGAGTAACCAGATAATAAAATATCTGTTCAATGTTAGAACAAAATCTTTGACTTCTCTTACCAGAGATTTTTTACTATTTATATATAATCTTAATACATATTTTGCTAGATCATACTTAGTTCACATGTTGTTGGGAAATTTTTCAGATATGAAGTGTTCATTGCTCATAGGAATTATGTGAACATGAACTCTGAACCCTGTAAAGTTTGTGCTTCCACTAATTAATTCTAGGATTTTCCCCAACCCTTTGGGTTATTTTCAGATATTTGCATCATCTCCAATCATGAAAAGTATTTTTTGTTGTTTCCTAATGCATACAGTTTATGTTGCTTTACTAATTATATTGTGATACTGGGACTACTTGTAGACTGCCAAATAGAAATGGTGATCTCGAACTTTTTAACCTTATAGGGAAATACCCCACATTTGCAGCAATTGTAACTCTTCTATTAGGTACTCTTTATAAAGTTGAGAATTTACTCCTAGTTTCTAGTTCCTTCAGGTTTTTCTCTGCTTGCTGTCCAAGAACAGCTGAAGGACATTGACGAATGTCTTGCTCTTTGTCAAATGATATCATCCCAGGATCATTATTGTACTTCTTCAGCAACTTCTGCAGTGGTGGCATCCACACATGGTCAGATTCTGAACCAATGTTGTAAGTGGGGAGGATTGTCCGACTTGCTCATCATCTACTGATCTTATGCAGTGTTAGAGATAACTACCTAATGTATTGAGTATTACAACAATAATTATAAAAGATACTAGTCAAACTTAACCTGTCTCACAATGTCTATCTGGCTTTATCCTAAAATAATGCTGACTAGCATAAGCTAACAAGCAGTGTTTTTGTTTTCTTTACCTAGAAGAGAGTGTGATGAATGAATATGAATTCTTTGCTTGATATTTAGTGCAATGTTTTTAAAAATTAAAATTTAAAATTATAAACATCTTTTTCTTTTGGGGAGGATTATTAATTTTTGAAACATTTTACAGATAGGTATGGATTTATACAGATTATTTCTTCTTGTGATATGAATTTAAGTAGTTTATATCTTTCAAAGAGAGTATGCATTTCACCAAAATAATGTTGACCATACAGTCATTTATGGCATTTCTATATCACCCAGTCAGTGTTAGTAAACATTATCTAATTGACATTTGTAGAACATTATTCTAACAATGGTGATGGCTGATTACTTATAATGTTAATGATGAGTGTTTCTGCTTTTTCAATTCATTACTTGTTTTTAATAACTTACTTGCCCATGCTAAGAAAGCATATTATTTATAATAACCTTAAAAAAAGAATCTTTTTTAAAAATTATACCTGTTACTTCTCTGTTTTTAATTTCATTGGCTTCTACCCTAGTATCAGTTATTTGGGGTTTGTGTGGTGTGAAGAACATCTGCCTTCTCTTCTCTGGATTGCTAAAGTGAAAGCATATATTGTTAATTTAAGAACTTCAATTTTTTTTAAAATTTATATATTCTATGCTATAAATACTTAATGTCCTTGCTGGAGAGAACATCATGAAGACCAACCTTAATCTTTTCCTGCTTCTCTCTCTCTTCTCTCTCTCTCTCTCTCCTCTCTATACTCACTTTCTCTTTTATATTATCTATCTTTTTCTTCCCTCACCTTCCTAGGAGCTGACTTATAACTCCCAGTACCAGCAAGGGGTTAACTTCCATAATGAGCTGTTGATCCAAGACACCTACAAGGTTTCCAAAAAAGACAGATTTTTGTCAGAGTTCTTGATGACCCACCAAAGGTTAATGGTAAGACTCTACTGTAGTAGATAGCATACACGTGTGAGACCAAACATGGGAAGACCTGGCCAGAATCTGGAAGAGGGTCAGTCCCCAGACAGTTAGCTAGTCTAGTGCCAGAGGGTGCTACATGAGCAACTGGCAGATAATGGCCCACATTGGTTCAAACAACTTGCAGTCTAAGATACCCAGCAGGAAACAACCTGACTTAATGCTCAAACAAGTGCAGTAGTGGCACACAGCCATGGTGGGTAACCAACTGCTCTTGATTTGGCTAATAGATCCACTCAGTGGAATGGAACTCATTGCTGAAACTGGGAAATAAGTCAAAACCATGTACAAAAAATGAGCTCAGTCTCCAAGATCAAGAAACCACCAAATGTGGGCTAGAAGAGAGCCTATGCATATAAAATTCCCTCCAAAATATCTATGGCCATCCCATCTATCTAGTACTAACTTCTCTCTTCATTGGAGAATTTGCAAATCTTTTTCAGATGGACAATGAACCTGAAGGCAGGATCAGCCAATAATGCCTCACCAGGGCCCCAGATGAAACCATAGAGTAATGCAGGAGAAGGGCAAGAATGCAGCATTCTTGGGGATCACAACACCAGAAAAAGGCTGAAGGAGATAAACACAGAGAATATCCAACCCCTACTAAGCCAGATATCCAGAGATACAGAGGCTCCCAAAACCTCATCACTGAAGTAGAACTAAAATGACCTCAATGTGGCTCAGGGAAATTAGCAGAAGAGGGGGTGAAAAGAATGTTAGAGCCACAAGTTGGGGCATTAAGCACAGAGACTGGGGCCTACCCCCAGAACTCTTGACTACCCCCACAATGCATGACCTCCATTTGCCCTATTGATGAGGGTCCCTTTGGAAGAGGGAGGACAGGGAAGAGGATAATGGAGTCAACACTATGAATGTAAAATCAGAGTAATATAAATAAAAAATAAATTATTTAAAAATATACTTTAATTTTATATTCTCATTACAAAATGAATAAAATGTCTTCTGTAACTTCATATTTGCATATATTAATATGTTATTTTATCTCAAAATATTTGAAAATTCCCATGTGACTTCTGCTATTCATTTGTTTGTTAAATTCATTGAGACCTGACAGCATACTTTTTATAGCTTCTGTAGTCTTGAATGTAGTTTTGTGGTGAATGTGACATGGGAGTTTAAGAGAAAGATTCATTTTACTTTTTTTGGAGAAAGTGACCTGTGATATTAATTAAATTAAGAATATTAGCTGAGATTTTTATAACTTTAACTCACAAATATTTGATGTGATTGAACTATCAATTATTAGAACAACATTTTTAATGTTTCCAATTGTCAGATATGTTTTTATTTGTTATTCTCACACCAATTTTGGGATGATAGGTGTGAGGCACCTTGTCCTGCTGTTCTTTCAATTTCTGTTTCATATATTTTAAAAAATATTCACCTTTAGGAGTGGCAAGATTGCTTAGTGGTCAAGTCACATGCCTACAAAGCCAAAGAAAACAGGTTTGATTCCTCAGGAAACATATAAGCCAGTTGCACAAAGTGGCACATGCATCTGGAGTTCATTTGCAGCAGCTGGACATCTTAGCACACTCATTCTTTCTCTCCTTCTTTCTCTCTCTCTCAAATAAATAAAATAAAATATTTTTTAATTATTCACATTTAGAAGTGTTTGATTCTTTTTTAAAGAATTTATCACTTTAAAATTAATGCTGCTGTTTGCCTTCCATGACATTCTGTGTTTTGTATCTTGTGTCTGCACTTTATCTAGTCTTCTGCCATGGTTTTAATGAGCTCCTTATATTGTACATCCCTGTACACTCTTTTTATTTATTGGAATCTTTATGTTTAAAGTGAGTTTCCTATTGACAACATACTGCTATACATGTCTTTATATACTCTGATAATCTGTTTTACTCAGTAGATTTATATAATTCACATTTAAAAATGTAATGTGCTTCTTTTACAAAATATATTTTAATGCTGGAGAGATGGCTTAGTGGTTAAGGCACTTGCCTGCAAAGCCTAAGAACCCATGTTTAATTCCCTAGTGCCTATGTAAGCCAGATATAAAAGGTGTTGCATGCATCTGGAGTTTGTTTGCAGTGAGTAGAAGACATGCCATGTCCATTCTCTCTCTCTCTCTCTTTCTCTTTCTGTCTCAGGCAAGCGCCTTAACCACTAAACTAACTCTCTAGCCCCTCCTCTCTAGATCTTTCTGTCTCAAATAAATAAATAAATAAATTTAAAAAATATTTTATTTCTTATCAAGTAGAGAGAGAAAGAGAGAGAAGACAGAAAAAGAGAAAGATAGTGAAAGAGAATGGGCATCTAAGGCCTCTAGCCACTGTAAATGAACTCCAGATGCATGCACCTTTTTGTGTATCTGGCTTTAGATGGGTACTGGGGAATTGAACCCAGGATGTTAGGCTTTTTAGGCAAGTACATTAACCACCGAACCATCTCCCGAGTCCTAATGTACTTCTTAAACTAAATGGATTACTATATAATGTGTAGATGCTTCAACTGTATTCTCTTTATTGAATTTGTGCTTTTTCTCTTTGCCAGCATTCCCCTTTGTCTTATGTTAATTATTTCTCATTAAATCTGCTCTATTAGTTCCTCTGTACTAATTTTTACTGTTCTTAGTGCCTTCCCTAGAGTATGCAATACACATTTTAATCAATTTATGTATACCTTTAAGTAATAATATATTTCTTCACATATGGTGCTGGAAACATAGTGTAGTACCAATTCCTTTAAGATATTTCAATCATTCAGTTTTTTACCCATATGCTGAAGTTAACTAATAAATTATGACTTCTGCTTTATGGTCTTATTTTGAAAATAACTGACAATACCATGTTATTTTCTCTTCATTTTTTCTTGTAATTTAAAATTTTGCCTATATTTAGTTTTTCATAATTTTATATGATACATGTTGAGCATATCCCCCCTCATACCCACATACCCTTCTTTTTCTCACCCACCCCACCCCCTTTGGCTTTCTTTGTCCTCTTATATAGTACTACTTTTACTTAAATGTCATATATATTGTATACATGTGTATGTATATATATATATATATATATATATATATATATATATATATATATATATATATATATATATATGATTTTTTTGTATCTATACAAAGTACAGATAGGCTACACGGCATGGCCAGCAATCCTCAGGGATCTGCCTTTCTCCCCAGCAATGGAATTGCAGGCATTATGAACCAGCACATCAAACATGTTTACATCCTTTTTACTTAGGTTCTGAGAATTGATCTCAGGTCCTCATGCTTATGAGGCAGGCACTATACCAACTGTTCTATCTTTGTCTGACTCTATCTCTACTTTGTGGGTGTATATAGGAGATCATGAGGTGTGTGTGTGTGTGAGAGAGAGATAGAGAGAGAGAGTGTGTGGATGTGTGTGTGTGTGTGTGTGTGTGTGTGTGTGTGTGTGTGTGTGTGTGTACATATATAAGCAAATGTAGAGGCACAAAGGCTGTGTATGCGTGTGTGGAGTCTAGTAGAGATCACCTATCCACGTAAAGTAATGACGTATGTGATCTAACACTGCTATTGATAAATGTGTAGGGTTTTTGTTGTTGTTGTTTTAGTCTAAGAAAGTCTTTTTTATTCCTTCTACATTGAGGGCCAATCCCCTACTGGCTATAGAAATCTACATAGGCATGCATTGTTTTTCTTTCAGTATTTTACCTGTATATTTCCCTTCACTCATTGTTTGCTTGGATGCTGAGATTACCCCTCGTATGTTGTTCTCGTTTTTCTGGAGATTATGTCTTTCTCACACACCAAAATACTCTCATGTGCTCTCTGCTTCTTTCTCGACTATTTCTGTATCTTAGGTTTTTTAAACTGTGTATATACCGAGGTTTAATTTTTGGTTTTGTATCTTTTTTAAAATTTTGTATTTTATTTTGATTTCTCTATCAACCACACACCTTTTTTTTGTTGTTGTTTTTTGTTTGTTTGTTTTGTTTTGCTTTGTTTTTTGGTTTGTTTGATGATCTCAGAAGTTGCTTAGATTTTTAGCTTGATGTCTATCACTGATTTTGGAAAGTTCCTACCTAGTATTATTTTAACTTTATTCCAATTTGTTCTTTGTTTACTTGTTATATTCCAATTTAAAATGTGTTGTAACACATTTGAGCTTGTTTCTTTGTTCTTAAAAATGCACTTGCAATTTAAAATTTTTCTTTTTCATTCCCTTTTGGGAGATTTCTCCTGATTGATAGCCAAATTAATTGATATTTTAATTCAGCTATATCCAATCCTCTGGTGAATTTATTGAAGTTTTTAATATTGATTTTATTTATTTGTAATCAGACAGACACAGAGAATATGTATGCCAGGACCTCTAGCCACTGCAAACAAACTCTATATGCATGCGCCACTTTGTGCATCTAGCTTTATATTGAAACTAGGGAATGAAATCTGCATTGTTAGGCCTTATAGGCAAGGCAAACACCTTAACTGCTGAGCCATCTCTTCATCCTGCAATTTTTTATTTATTTATTTTTTTGTTTTGGTAACAGAGCTTTGACTTTCTAGAATTCTCTTCAGAGTCTTTCCTAGTATTTTCAGCTCTCAACCTATGCTTCCTGCCTTTTATGCTACTTTTTTTTTTTACATAAGAACCTTTAACCTATTATGTTAATTGTCAGTTCCATGTCTGTTAAACTACACATGTCTATCATATCTGAATCCAGTTCTGATATGACGCTGTAATTTATATGATAGATTCATTCCATTTTTGACTAGCTTGGAATCCTCTATTATTAGCCTTTTGTAACTTATTGGTTGTTAGTAACATGGAAAATATTTTGAGTTTTATAAAAACCATATTGAGTTGTATTTAGTGTTCATTTAGTTGTAAGTGCTAAGAATGAATGATTTATTTTATCATTTTTGTTGATGCCAAGAGTTTAAGCCTTCCTCTTTAGAGAATCTTCATCTAAATTTACTTAAGCTATAACTCACTTCCATGCTAAGTAGCTAGTCTGATGTTAGCAGGGTTGGGGTCATTAATGATGCTGTTTTATTTCTCTCAAACTCCAATAAATTTTCCTCAGTTTTCCTTCTGTGTCCATTTTTAAATTTATCTAAGGGTCTGGAGAAATGGCTTGGCAGTTAAGGTGTTTGCCTGTGAAACCAAAGAACCCTGGTTCAATTCCCCAGGACCCACGTAAGCCAGATGCACAAGGGGGCACACGAGTCTGGAGTTTGTTTGTAGTGGCTGGAGGCACTGGCATGCCCATTCTCACTTTCTCTCTCTCCCTCTCCCTCTCTCTGTCTGTAATAAATAAATAAATAAAATAAAATCTTTAAAAAATAATAATAAAATAAATTTATCTAAGATACAAAAATATGGAAATAAAGGGAAGAACCTATTTTTCCCTGATAACAATTATATTAAATTTCTTCTGACATCATTGTAAGAAGTGGGTGTGTCAATATTCTATAATATTGGGATTAAAACTCAGGATTTAGTGAACAGTAAAGATATATATCATGGGATGTGATTTTTAAAAAGTCTCTTATTTTTTAATGAAATTTATTTGCATTTAATATGATTATACACATTAACGTGTCCAACAAGATCTGTTTAAAAATAAATTACAAGGGCTGGAGAGATGGCTTAGCAGTTAAGGCACTTGCTTGTAAAGCCAAAGGACCTAAGTTCGATTCCTCAGGACCCACATAAGCCAGATGCCTAAGGTGGTGCATGTATCTCGAGTTCATCTGCAGTGGCTAGAGGCCCTGGAACACCCATTCTTTCAAATAAATAAATAAAAATAGAGAAATAATAATAAAGTACAAGGGGCTAGTACAAGGTAACTGAGATAAGGTAGACAAGGTAGTTGTCTCAGTAGATAAAAGTGCTTTTCACACAAGCACGAGGGTCTGAGAATGCCAGATTTGCACTGAGTTAAATTCCCAGGACCCACATAAATAGCTGTACATGGCCACACTAGCCTGTAACCCCAATCTGATGGGAATTGGAGACTGGATAATCTCTGTGGTCACTAGTCAGCCAGTATACCGAGACCCAAAACGAGCAAGAAAGAAAACGAACAAACAAATAAAACCACAGCATCTCCAGGTGCAGTGAAAGACTATCTCAAAGAAAGATCCAATGAGCAAAAGGGTAAGTACAGAATGCTGACTAACATTTTTGGTTAGTTTTATAAGAAACTCAGTTTGGATATATCCTTTATTTCTTCCAGTTCTCTACCTACATTATGAATAGTGTGATCTTTGTTTTAAGTTTGATCTTTTTGTTGCTTGTCCCCATTAAACTGCCATATATTGTACACTCTTATTTTGCCACCTGGGTAGTGATGCATCTACAGCTGCTTACATTTGAGACCCCACAAAATACATAATTATCTTTGAAAATGAGAGGTACAGTGTAATCAAAAAGTTTATACATCAGAATGATGAGATATGAATGATTCCTAAATTTTTAGCTTGACTTGTGATCCAGCTTTGGCAGTGTAAGCAGCTGAAGGAAGTCAGCATAGGACCAACAGAGCAGCTGGGAATCCTTAAATGGAGCTAATTGCTGATTGGAGACTGGCAATTACTAATTACTCTCACCTGTACAAATTGGCCCATAAAAAAACTTTCTGAAAGTTAAGTATAAGAATCCAATTTAATAGCTGCTTACAGTGACTCTTACAAAAGAGACTGCAGGTGATTGAAGCTATGGGAGAGAGAAGAGGGAAGACAATCTCAAACTTGAGGGCTCTTACTTAATGACATATTAGCTGAACATACAGTTCCTGTTGCCTTCAGAGCATACCTTAGCTTTAGTGCACAGACTGTTTCAGTTATGTGCCTACTAAAGAAAATTACTCCCCCAATTTACAAAAGAACATTTCAGAGACAATGAAAGTTTTTAAAAGTGTTTGAGGCAATACAGTTGTAAAACATGAACACTTGTTAAATATGTTGGAGAAAATGCAGAAAAATACTAGTGAAAACCTAATTTAAGACAGATTTGTTTGCTATGTCATTTATTATTCTCTACTTGAGGATAAATTGATTCATTAACTTAGTAATCATTTCTTTTCTTTTTTAAAATAAAATAAAATTTATATGCCCACCAATTTTAGTATGTTTTTCTTATATAAAATAAACAATATTTAAGCAAGTTTTCATGGATATACAATGAATCCATAACATTGGTTTTTTTTTTTTTAGCTATGTCATTTATTGTTTCTTTATACAAACTTGAAATAGAACTTTCTCTTGTATTAAAAGCAAATTTTCTTTTAAGTTTTATAGTCTTCAGCAAAAATCAATGAGATCAATCAAGTTTGGAACACACATATACAATTATTGATATAGGAAAGAAGGAAGAGGATACTGTCTAACTATAAATAAAGTGGTTATAAAGCAATGAAGTCACCTTTTCATAAAATGAGATAAAGCACATTTCCATGAATTAGAAACAAATAGTAATTTTCACTCAGTATTCTGCTTTGGAAAGCATTATAGCTATATACAACAGAGCATAAAGACTTTGGCCAAAATAAGCTTATTGTTCAGACCATACTTTGGCAGTCCATTGTCTTTACCACTTAGCTATCTTATCACATAAGAGACCATAATGTATGAAATCACACAATAATCAAAAAGAAATCAGTCAATTTTATTTCAGTTTGTTGGGATATATCTACTGGGGATGTTTGTATAACCAATGAGATCAAAATATCAATTATAGGGAACTATAAAGTGATATGGTCAGATGATATGGGAATTGTTTATTATGAAAGATGTAAGATTTTACTAAAATGTAAAGTTATATCAACATGTACTGGGAAATACACAGGATAAAAATATCATAATGAAAACAATGCAATTATATGTTATACCAAAATTGTTATACTTACAACTTTTATATCTATAGTTAGATGATTAATCATAACATGCTGTTTAAAAATTTACACCACTTTTTAAGAATTTCTCTCAAGTTGTCTGGGCAAATGACTGAACTATGTTGATGGAAAAAAAAAAAAAAAAAAAAAACGTGACACACAGAGTCATTGCCTCTCCCACATAACTGATGGCTACCCACATAAGGCAAGACCCACATTACCCATAGGGGAAGACAGGGAGAAGGCTAACAATGGTACCATCATGGCTATCTATATACTATATATATAACTAATAAAAGCTATTTTTAAAAATGTATAGAATATATTTTCAGCCGGGCACGGTGGCTCATGCCTTTAATCCCAGCACTCAGGAAGCTGAAGTAGGAGGAATTGCGTTTGAGGCCATAGTCCAGCCTGGATTAGAGTGAAAACCTACCTCAAAAAAAAAAAAAAAAAAAAAAAAAAAAAAAAAAAAAAAAAAAGGAATATATCTCCATTTGAAACAGAAGAGTTCTTTAAAATTTTCAAATATTACTAGAGTTGCATGAGTATGAAGTCACAGGAGAGAACACTTAGTTAAGAATAGATGCTGAAACAGAAAACTACAATTTTTGTAGTAGTGAAGGACATAAGATCATGGATAAAAGTGCAGGATATGACTTTTAGATATTGTGCTGATCAAATAGTTATCACAGAAACAGAATTATACTAACTATGATCCTTTTAGCTATTAATTTTATTAAACTAGTAGTCCCCCTCCCCTCTAGTGATGCCATGTGCCTCAACAGTGCTTTCAGCTGACAGAGCGGTGAGGACAGGCACAGGCTTTGCTTTCATCTGTGGTGTTTCTTGAGAATAGCAGCTTTTATTTGGCCATATCCAGCTTCATGTTCTTCTTTTACGGCTTCAGTATTTATGCCTTTTCTATCCTGATGCTTAAAACTTTACTTTTATCCGTATTATTATGCTACCAATATACAGTCACATACTTGATCTTAATTTTTCTTAAAGAGAATTATTCAGGGGGATTGTGCCTGAGGATTACAATTCGGCAAGGCAGAGAAACAGTATCTCTACATTTAGCAGTATTTTTATGAACTAATAACTCACTTTTTATCTTTTGGCTCCAGCCTTCCAACCCCTTGCTCTTGGCTTTTCCTCAGTAACTTTTATTCTCTTTCCAATTATCTGTACTCTCTTTTCCAATTTTCAACCTTAATGGAGACTTCTGGAACACTCTTTAGCTAGATCCCTTTCTTTTGTAGCCCATTCTGTCTTTGCCCTGACAGCAGAGCAGATTTTTACCCTAACAAGTGTATTTCCTGGAACTACAATAGCTCTTTTGATACACTTTGCTCCCAGCAGAAGGCGTTTTCTGGGCTTGTTTTTGTTAACTTACCGCCACAAGATAATCAAACTTTGAAATCCTCTGTGGATGTTTCTAAATACATCAAGATGCTATATAAGCAGATAGTAAACTAACATAATTTTCTATGTAAAATTATGATTCATTTTCTTAAATATATCTCCAGCAAATTCACCACAGAAAATGTCTGAGTTAATTAATTCAAAGTATTTGTGGTAGGTTCTGTTTCTTGTCAAATTCATTTGGAGAAGGCATCTCACTATAGTTTGAATGATATATTAGTGGATGATGGCAGATTTTTACACATCTATTCACAGGAAAAAAATAGATTCAGATGTAAAGGCAAAACAAAACAGTGCTATAATTTTATGACAAAATTCCTTTAAAGAAAAGACATTTACAGTAAACATTTGTAGGTGAAGAATGGACCACAGAAAATTTAAAGAAGTTACAAAACAGTTTGTTGTAAATCTTCTTTCTAAAACTCTATTTCTAAAAACAACTTTATGCCTGGCTTAGTGGCACACGCCTTTAATCCCAGCACCCAGAAAGCCGATGTAGGAGGATTACCACGAGTTCAAGGCCACCCTGAGACTACATAGTGAATTCCAGGTCAGCCTGGGCCAGAGGGAGACCCTACCTCAGAAAATGAAAAATCAAAAACCCCAAAACAAACAAAAGTAATAATAATAATAAAATTATTTTTATTTTTAATAAACAAAACAAGATAAAACAAGATGTTTGTTATCTAAATGTGATCATAATTTATCATGGTATGAGTCCCCAGATATTAGTGAAAGTTTGACATTTTGAAAGAATGTCTATTATAATGAACTAAAGTAGATACATTATTACTTTCAATTTCTCCATCATTTATTTAAAGAAATAAACCATTGTGGTTTAATTCACTCTGCCCTTTTGAGAATATACACACACACACACACACACACACACACACACACATACACGCAGGCTCGCAGATGAGTAAAACTATAGCAGATTTGCTTGAAGAATAATAAAGAATAAGATTTTGAAATTCACAAAATTAATAAAATAAATAATATTTTCACATACTGAGTTGAAAATGGATCTTATAAAAATAATAATTTTATTTTGAATTTTATTAAGTTGTTAAAACCAGAATGGGAAATCAAGCTCAATCAAGTATTCAAATATTTAAATGAATGGAAAACTACTTTTTACATGTTACTATATTTCTATAATACCATAGTAGATTACATAGAGCATTCTGTTTATTACTTTAAACAAAACTACAAGTCTATTGAACTATTTTTGATAATAAATATGAACCATAGTAGATTACATAGAGCATTCTGTTTATTACTTTAAACAAGACTACAAGTCTATTGAAAAACTATTTTGATAATAAATATGAACCATATATATATGCATGTATATGTATATACAGACTCTGGTTAAAACATGTAAAAATGATTGATAATTAGGGTTAAATTAGAATGCTACAAAGTATATATTTGGATAAGTTGATTTTGAAGACAGTCAAACATGTTTAAACTTTGAGTAGACTAAAATTATCAAAACACATGATGAACTATTCTTAAGAATAGAGGTAGTAAGTTATGTATTACAATAAATTCAATGTTTAATTTTATTAATATTGATAATTTGTAAATGATTTATGAATTTTAATTATTTATAAATGTTTATGTTATAGAGAAAGGATTAAATCCTGGTTATGGAAAGACAAACCCATCTTTAACATAACTGATGTTTGACTATCAGAGTCATAGGGCTTCTTGATACAGAAAAAAACTGTCAAGATTTTATGTGAGTAGTTACATCTGCAGATAAGGAAGCTAAAGAGGAAGTGTCCTCCAGATGACAGCTGAAACCTACTGTATACACAGTAGAGAAATAACAAATTTACAATATCACAAGAATGGTTATTATAAAGAGAACAATTGTAATGAATGATCACAACAGACAGTGTACCAATCATAAAATGTACTAAGAATAAAAATAAGGCATAACCATTATTTTTAAGAAAAGCCAAAGGAAGAAAATAAAAAGAAGTTGCATTGCATATAAAGTATTTGTTCATGAGACCTATAATAGAAAATGAATTCTATAACTGGACATGTACATCACTGGTAGGGTGCCCAGCATGCAAAAGTGTTAGCTTTCTTAACAATACTAATGATTTTTATTACATATTTTCTGGGAAAGATACTTTAGACATTAAACATTAGAAATATAATAAAAAAGTGAATCTTTAAATGTGCTCAAAGAAATTACCTAAGTTTCTGAATTCTTTAAGTTAATTTAATGTATCTACTTATAATATAGTCTATAGCTAAGATACATATATTTTTGAATTAATTAAAATGTATAATTTCTTTGAATAAGACACTGGAACCAGAATTAAGAAATCTGCTATGGAGTCATTTGAGTGCATACAGTATAAAAACTTTAAGATAAAGTGAGTGATTGATGAAGTTTCTAGAAAAATACTATTACTATATTTGAGAAATCACTTGTGCTTTTCTGTTCTTTCAATTTGTTTCCATCTGTTGAACTTAAATACATTTTTCTTCTTCCCTTAACCTCCCCTAAATATGGATTATTAACATTAATGCAAGCAATTAAATAACTCTAAATATATATAATGCTAAGTTCTTTAAAGGTATTGTTTACTGTTCCAGTAGCCTTTGCATTGTTAGACAAACCTCTGACCAGAAGCAGCTTATGAAAGAAAGGTTCTATGTCAGGCTTACAGAATCCAGGGAAAGCAATATCAGTATCAGAGGCTGACTTCTTCCACATATTCTAGGAGAGAGGCATTACTAAACAGTCAGCAAACATGAATAACCAGAGTTCAAACTGCTCTTTACACATCTTAGGGTTGGACTATAAGATTTTTGGCCCCAGTTACATCATCTCCCCAGCAGGACTCTACTAGAGACTCTAGTTGCAATCTAAAGCTTAATATATATATAGCCTATTACTTTATGGGGCCATACATTCAAACCACTACATTCTGCCCCTGGCCCGCATAGAATCCTAACCATCTCACAATGCAAATTACACTCAGATCAACTTCAATGGTACCAAAAGTCTTTACCAACTTTAACATTGTTATAAAAATTAAAATTCTTATCTGAGATTTATATCAGTTCCTTAAGTCTGAGCCATGTAAAATTTAAACACAAGATACATACATTCTAACAATGGCACAGAGAAAATATTCCTATTGCAAAAAGAAGCATACCAAGTAGAGACTGGACCAATTCAAATAATAACCAGCAGGCAAACATCAAACATCTGTAGTTCAAATGCAACATCCATATCCAGTGATGATAGCCCCTGGATTCCAATTTCACCCCTCCACTTGGGCTGATTGAGCAGCTTTCTATAGAAGCCATTCCATGTTCCTGGTGTATCCAAAACATCCTGAGGTCTACACTGCAAACCACAGTTCTTCACAATTCCATAGGATGATTATTTTTCCTCCAATATAGGAATTTCAGCCCTTTTTCTCATTCTGCATCTGAGCAGCAGCTCATTGAACTGTTTGATCTTCATGCAATAGCCTTACTCAACCTCTATACAGGAATCTATCCCTGATTTACATTCTTGGAACCATGTGCACTACATAACCTACTTCTCTGCACTGTTCATGCTTTTAAAACCATTACCAGGTATGTGGCATAGCCAGATTTGTAAATCCTGAAGGAAAAAGAAAATTTGACCTTGAACAGCAGGTTACTTTTTCAGAATGTCAAGCTACCTCCTTGTAAAAGAAGTTTTTTCTTACTCATGTGATCCTTCTCTACATGACTTTAATCCTCAGCTACTTTTTTTATTGTCTCACTGCAAAGCAATTGGCCCACCATTAATGGTGGTAATCAACCATTGCAGCTTCAGTAACCTTAAACTAGTCTCTGTGCCTTTATCTTTAAACTTGCTTGATTTCTCCTGTGGTAAATATTACTTTTTCAAATCTTTCTGTTCTATACTTTTCACTAAGCATACCAGTCCATTACTTTTAAATTTACTTTTGATCCAACTCTTTGTGCATTGGCAGAAAAAGGCTGCCAGTCTTTTTGCCAGTAGTCCAGTAGTCCAACAAAGTTCTCTCTCTCTCTTAAAGTTTATAAGCCCAATCTTCATAGTCCACAATTCTCTCAGCATTAGTATTTTCAAACTTTCACCACAATAGCCCATCCAGCTCTCTTTATAGCACTGGAAGACTTCTTCAGTCCAATGTACCAAATCCTTCCATATTCCCCTGGCACACAAGTTTCAAAACACAAAAATCCACCGTCAGATTCCTCACAGTAACTACCCACTTCTCAGTATGACTATTACTGTTACAGTTACTGTCACATTACTGGACAAATAACCAACCAGAAGCAGCTTATGGGAGGAAAGTGTTTATGTCAGGCTTACAGAATGCAGGTGAAACAACATCATTATACAAAGAAGCTGGGTCACTTCTGTAGATCCAAGCAGACAAACATCACCAAACAGGCAGCAAACACAAAGAGCCAGAGCTCAAACTCCTTTTCAAACACTTTAGGACTGGACTACAAAATCTGCCCCCATTGACACCTCCTCCCCAGCAGAGCTCTACCTGCTGTGTACTCAAGTTGAAAGCTCAATCTTAATTAAAAAAAGAAAATGCCTGATTCTATGGGGACTTACCTTCAAACCACCACAAGGTGCTACAAAAATTGTTTTTATTGAGAACAAACAAGGTAGAAATAGAAACACTGAACTTTTTTTTCAGCATAAAGAAGACTAAGGGAAAAAACAATTTGATCAGTTAAAATTCATATATATTTTAAAAATGATAATCATTTCATTACTTTAAGATTTAATCATATATCTGAAAACTTTTTTTTTTTTTTTTTTTTTTTGGTTTTGCAAGGTAGGGTCTTGCTCTGGTCCAGGCTGACCTGGAATTAACTATGTAGTCTCAGGGTGGCCTCGAACTCTTGGCAATACTCCTACCTCTGCCTCCCGAGCACTGGGATTAAAGGCGAGCGCCACCACGCCCGGCTTCTGAAAACATTTTTTATAAAAAGTATTTGAAAGATCATTGGATTAACTTACATTTTATTTTTCTAAGATGGCATACTTAAAAATCAGACATATAATACATTCCTATCAAAGATATTTAGTGTATTTATTGTTTTTATTTTGGCTTTGATTTTTTAGCAGATATATCTTATACTTTCACTCATAATCATCAACATACATTAATATTTTGAAATTAAAATGCATTGTGTTTGTGTAAAAATACATACTTATTTTGTCAAATAAGAAAAATTAATAATTATACCATGGATAATTAGCCTTCATTTTTTAGTGTATGTGTGTTTGTGCATGTTAATGTGTGCAAGGATACATGTGTGAGGGTGTATGAAGAGACCATAGGACATCTTGTATGTCATGTTCAGGAACCTCTCCAACTGGCCACCCCCCTTTTTTTCCTGTTTTGATTTTTTGAGGAAGAAGCTTTCCTTGTCTTAGAGTTCACATGCTCGTCAGCGAAGGGGACTGGCTGGATAGTGAGCCCCAGTGATCCTCCTGTATCCACCTCCCTTAAGGCTAGGATAACAGGCATGTGCCTCCATACCTGGCATTCCCATGTAGGTATTGGGAATCAAACTTAGATCCTAATTTTACAAGTCAAGCACTTTAGCAACTGAGCTATCTTCCTAGCTCAAAGGCTTGCCTCTCAATGTAATATGTATTTCAATCATCATGTGAACTGTAGTTCTGAACACAGGACACTTAAAATATACACTGGGATTGGGAAGATGGCTCAATTATTAAAGGCACTTGCTTGCAAAATCTTCCAGCCAGGGATTCAGTTTCCTAGCCACCACTAAAAGTACCTCAGATCATCTGACATTATAATGTCAAGAGATGCTGGTGCATTCCATTCCTCTCCCCCCCCACACACACATTCTCTTTCTCTCTGTCTTCATGAGCAGCCCTGCTTTTTCAGGTGGCATTGCACATCAAGAATGCATGTGATGGGCTGGAGAGATGGCTTAGTGGTTAAGGCGCCTGCCTGCTAAGCCTAAGAACCCGGTTCCAATCTCCAGGTCCCACATCTAGCCAGATGCAGTGTGTGGTAGTTTGAATATATGTCCCCCAATATATTCAGTGTTTTATTAGTTATAGTTTGCATCTGCAATTACCTTGCTAGAGGCAATGTCACTGGGGGCCGATCTTAAGGTGTGGGTTTGAGATTCCATTGTAAAGATATGCAAATGTGCCTAGCAGGAGTTCCTGAAGTATGCTGTGTGACCTTTTGGCTGTAGTTTTTGCTCTGTGTGCTGTGGTGGCTGGTTGGCTTTCTCTCTCTCTTGCCTGGTCCTGTGAAGAGCAGGCTGCTTCTCCTGCCATTATGGAACTTCCCCTGGATCTGTAAGCTTCAGTAAATAATATCCCTTCCTCCATAACTGTGCCTGGTCTGGAAGTTCATCTCAGCGAACCTGAAGCTGTCTGCTACACAGTGACACAAGGGCGCAATGCCACACTTGACCACAAGGGGGGCGCATGCATCTGGATTTCGTTCGCAGCAGCTGAGAGACTGCTGGCGCACCCATCTCTATCTATCTCCTTCTCTCTCTCTGTCTCTCTCTGTGTCTCTCTCCAAAAATAAAAAAAAAAAATAATAATAAAAAATAAAGACTCTAAGGCCATAAGGAAACTGAAATCTACTGGTTGAGTTGCTCTAAACAATTGAAAATTTGGGATGATTTCTTGAGATTTGAAATATATAATATCTACCTAAAGTTGCTACTTTCTATGATAAAATGTTCCATCAAGACTGAAAATGGAAAATGAAATATTGTCTCTTGTCATGAGGAACAAATTCAAGTTCAATATTTTTAATGTAATGCAGAGTAGTTAAAATACAGACTCTTCCATGGCACATGACTTTGAACAGAAGGTCTTGCAATTGACAAATATTGTGTGTGTGTGTGTGTGAGAGAGAGAGATGTGGTATGTGTGTGTAATGTGGTTGATGTGTGTTATGTGGGGTGGATATGTGTGTGAAGTCACATGTATTTTTCCATGTGGAACCACATACACTAACATGTGGCAGAGTGCACTCAACTATAGTGACCAGAGCAGAATTTTCGGTATCCAGATGCACATGTTGGCACATGGGTCTGGAGTAAAGTTTTACATATATGAAGAATCCAAAGCTTTTTCCTAATATCCCTTAGCCTGACAAGTTAAATGATGCTGAGTTTCAACAATTACTATCATGAACTACAAACAAATAATGTTGAAGACAAGTTTTGATCTAAAAATGCAAAAAAAAAAAAAAAAAAAAAAAAAAAAAACCTGATAAATCCTTCCTGGAAGAAAGCTAGGTCACATTAATTCTCAATGTAGTTGTAATTGGTTGGCTTCAGCAAAGATGGAGGGTCTATATACAAAATAATCATGATATAGTAGAATTAAACTAATTTTAAGTTGTTGATAAAATTGTTTAAAAAAGTTAACTATGGAAGAAAACATATTCCAAATATAAATAGATATATGGCCAATTATTTCTGACCTCATGCATTCTCTGGTAAGATTCCTGAGAGTCCTACATATACAAATAATTAAAACAAAATCACACCGTTTGGATATGTATGGGATAAAATGTCTGGTGTTTGTAGTAGTGTTGGTTGTATTGTTTTCGAAAGTATTTTCACTTGGTTTAAAAAATTCTTTACCTGCCCTCTATTCTCATTGATCTGCACAATTTTAGGTCATTCTTTCCTAAGATAATTTGTCCTCTTTCTGGCAAGTTTATTTTCATCATACAGCTTTTGTGTCAGCTACTTGTGTACTTTCCAATACCAAGCTTCTGCCTCAGCGGTTTCATTCTGCCAACAAAACTTCAAGTTAAAAGTGTGATTTTTTATTCTTTAATGACTAAACCCATAGCAAAGATCCTCCCATTGTATAGACTATAATTTTTTGTGGCGATGTTTCTTATGGTGTAGATTTTTTAATGTCTTAGGTATATATAGAAGTAGAATTATTGATTACACATAAAACTATTATTAATTTTAACTATGAGATTATTTAACCTCCAGTTGATCATATTGTTTTGTGTTTCTACCTACAAGGAATAAGATATCCTGTGGATCTACTTTTCAACAGGAACAGATATTAACAAATCTTCAGTTTAGCCATTTTATCAGGTACATGATGGTAAAGCCTTAAAAGTTTATCTGTATGTCTGTAAGGATTAAAGAAATTGACTAACTGTTCATTAACAATCTATGTACTCATTACATATATATATATATATATATATATATATATATATATATATATGTACTTATTTTTATATATGTATGTATGTATGTATGTATGTATGTATGTATGTATGTATATCTCCACACAAACACACACACACATTTGGCAGCCACTCAAATTTTTATAATTTATGGCAAATTGGTATCTTATAAATGACTTTAAAAATAATTAAATAGTTTGAATACAAAATATTTCCATGTGAATAGTTTTCAAACATTTTATCCCTTCTAATTCTTGCCTTTCTATTTTTTATAACATTGCACTGGAAAAGTTAAAGATATTTTTTACTTCAACATTTGATAATGTCAGGTATCAATGTTCCTTTTTTCTTTCGTTGTTTGTGCTTTTGTGCCCTGTCAAAAGCATTTGGCCTACTGTAAGGCCAAGAGGTTTCAATATTTTTTCAAGAGGTCTTAAGTTTTTAGCTTTTATATTTAGCTATGAGATCCATCTTAGTGTTTGGGGTTATTTATTTATTTTTGAATGGTAAAGGGAACAAATTGTGGTTCATTTCATTCCCATTTTCTAGTACCATTTGTGCACATTTGCAGTTTTTTTTTTTTTTTAAGAAAACACTCTTATGTCAGTCTCAATGGATTCCACTCTCTTCAAGTAAGAAGACAGCCCAATATATCTGGTTTGCTGAAAAGGAAGAAGAGATAAGACAGAAGATGACAAAGCAGCTGGTCAGATGCTTTCATTCACCCAGGGGCTCTAATTTCATTCTAAAGAATAGGAGAAAGGAAGAATTTTAACACAACTGGCATGGTCATATTTAGGCTTCAAAACCTACTGTGGGTTCAGTGAACAGGAACAATATATGTGATGTGCTGTTTTTTTTTTTTTTTTTTTTTCAGTTATAGTACTAAATATTTATTTGCCCCACAACCACAAAAAAAAAAGAACTATCAAAGCATTCAAAAAGCAGTTGAAGAGCTGATTGTTATAAATGAACCCTCAATTCTGACTATTAATCATTGTCATGTTACTGCATTAAATTCTCAATAACTTAATTCAATATATTCAAGTTTCATGTTTTCTACAAGGTAAAACCAAAAAGAATAAATGAAGAATGTTTTGCTGGAAAAAGCAAAAGTTAACCATTTCTGAGATTGTTACTGGCAAGATTTAACAAAGAATCAAATGATAAGTATAGGGCATATTGATTGAGTAAAGGAAATGCTCAAAGCAAGAGTTTGAAACATATAGACACATGCTATATGGAAATGGAGCCAACAAGTAATAACAGCTGCTGTTAAATGCAGACAAATCATTCCACATTTCCATACTGGATAATCCTTATTTTTTAAAAAATCTATTTACTTAGAAAAGTGCTGGGAGAGTATATGGGTGTGCCAGGGTGTCTTGCCATTAAAAACTAATTCCAGACACATGTAGCATGTGGTACATAGTTTATATTGACTCTGGGGAATCAAACCTGTGCCAGCAGACTTTGCAATCAAGTATCTTTAATCACTGAGCCATCTCCCCAGCCCATAGTAGATAATTATTTACTCCTCCCCAGAAGTAGACAATACCATGATGAAAAAAGAGAGAGAGGAAGAAAAAAATACTTTGTAGGGTATCAATTATGTAACGTTGTCTTAAACATAAGGGAAAAAATCAAGTTTAGAAAAATGTCATCTCTTGAATGTTCCCAATATGTATTCTGAAAGTCATGGTACTCATACAAAGAGCCAATTATTTAATTTTAGGCAGACAGATATGTAGATGGAATATATTACTGTTCAAATATAAAATCACTAATTGTTTGAGAACATTCTGAAAATGTTTTACAGTCTAGCTTGATTATCATGAATTGGGATGTATGTTCATCAGGCTAGGATAAGAACAGAAATATTATTTGATCTATCAGAAGATTGTAAGGCAAGCTTTGAAGTTATTACATTAATCATTTTCTTATATGATAATTATGCAAAGTGTGGGTCTATACTTTTTTACTTATGCTTTTTTAATTATGTCAAGTGAAATTAGCAGATTTAAGAGAAATGCCAACTCTTTGAATATTCAGTTGTTAAGGATGAATACTATTACATAAACCTGGATAATATTATTTCAAAATATCATACTTGGGAAAGTTGGAAATGTGCTTTCAGTTATTTTTGGATATATTTGTCATAGTTTGAATTTTAACTCTTCGCCAGTGCTAAAAGTTTTAATGGCCAGCCGATGGCTCTGTGGGCAGTACATCCTTTAGGCCTAGTGAAAGAAGTGAAGTCACTGTATTGTACTCTTAAGGCAGATGTTTGGGTCCTGGCCTTCCCTCTTGTACCTCTAGCTCTTTATCTTCTCCCTGCTGCTACATAAAGAAAACAGGCTTCCTCTTCCTCTCCAACATTCTCCCTCACCACATGCCCAAAGCAATGGGGACAATCACCGTGTACTGAGAACTCTGAAACCATAAACTAAGGTGGGTCTTTTCTCCTTTTAGTCCAAATTTTGTTACAGCAATGAAAAAAACAAAACTAACTCAAAAAGTAAATAAAATACAAGTAGGTGCATGTGGTTTGTTTATTTCAAAGAAAAATTCTAACTTGGTTCAGAGTGACACACACTGAAGGACCACCTGAGTAATTATTTATTTTAGTTTTTATCTTTTTCTTTTTTTTTTTTAATTGAAGTTGTTTCATACTTACTTGCCTTGGGGATCATTTCCATTCCTCAGAATTTATGTGTTCTGTGTATATACATCTTCACTCATTGGTTCATTTAGTTTTGAAGAATTACTTACTACTGTTTTTAGCCGGGCGTGGTGGCACACGCCTTTAATCCCAGCACTCGGGAGGCAGAGGTAGGAGGATCACTGAGAGTTCGAGGCCACCCTGAGACTACATAGTTAATTCCAGGTCAGCCTGTACCAGAGTGAAACCCTACCTCGAAAAAAAAAAAAAAAAAAAAAAAGAATTACTTACTACTGTTTTCATCAGCCAGCCATCTTCTTATCACCATGTGCTGAAAGGAGCCTGCATTTTCTGTGAAAGCTTTCTTATTTCTGATACAGAGAATTTACTACAATATTCATACTTTCTAAGGTACCCAAATTATCACATTCATTAAAGTTTGTTCTAGTTTCAGGCCTATTCCCGTAAACATCTCCCTGAGCTGCTTGTGTGATTGAGCAGCTTCTGTCTAGAGGACCATCTTCCTTTCCATTTCTATTCATGACTCTGAGTGATGGCAGGCCAGGATAGCAGGGAGGGAAGAGTAGTTCTTGACCTTTTTATGAAGAGTTTATGAAGAGTGGGATTTAAGAGGACTTTAGGATTCACAAAGCTGTTAGGAATTCAGGGTGTTCACCATGAGCAGCTCCTCCAGGCTTTTGGCAGGAGGGACCACCAAGAGCCCAGAGGGAAGCCACAATAGTGTTGGGGAGAAAATCCAACATTTCCAGGAAGCAAATGTGTCGACTGAGAATTCAGTGGTGTGTTTACTGAAAATGAATACCTTAGCCATGGTTTTTTTCCCTGCCAATTTTGTGTTGGTACCTTTCTAGAACAAATGATATTGATTGACAAAACAATAAATATCAATACTTACTTTTGCTTCTAGAGAGTGGAAAACAGAAATAAGTCAATATGCTTAGAAAAATAACTGGTTATTGCAAAAATAAAACTCTTAGTGATAGAATAATTAAATGATAAGTAATAAAAGGACAAATTAAGGCTAGAGAAATGTCTTAGTGGTTAAGGTGCTTGCCTGTGAAGCCTAAGGACCCAGGTTCAACTCCCTAGTACCCATGTCAGCCAGATGCACAGTTATGAATAAATGAAATACCTTAGTTAAAATTTATCACTGGCCGATATTCAAATTGTTTTATAAGGCATTTACTCCCACTCTCACATACATGTCTCCAGTTGTTTTCTAAACTGCCTTGCACAGCCAACCCGAAGTTTCTCTGCTCATGTGAATTTGTTCATGCTCATTGGTGATATAGGTTATCCTCATAGTCAAGTCTCCAGGTTTCAAATACTACAATTAATTTTGCTTGACTGTCTTGAGAATAGTGAGATTTTTATTCACTTGGCAATCTGGCAGTTACTGAAGCCACTTGTGGTGGTTTTGTGTGTGAGTTTAAATTCTTTCCAAGTGTATCTTTCTGTCTATTGATCCACAGTGCAAATGTCATCAGTATGTACTAAATGCTCACTATGTGTTTGTTTTTTTTTAATGAAAGGGAGAGAGAGAGAGAGAGAAAGAGAGAGAGAGAATTGGTGCATGAGAAGCTTCCAGCCACTGCAATTGAACTCTAGACACATGTACCACAAGCACTGTTTGTGGGTCAAAGGATCCTTGCTACCTGAATGGCACCGCTGTAACATAGTACTTTCAAATGATTTTGGTGAGTGCCCTAGACTAAATAATAATACATGATATCAACACTGTATGGTTTAGGCTCAAAATCTACATGTGATTGGTTGCAATAAGGATTATGGTCACTATTGTGGTCTCCATGGCAGGTGTGAATTACTAAAAGACAACTGTTCAGAAGTAGGTTTGCTTTCTTCGTTTCTTCTGGGCTGGGTAGAAGATAGTTCACTTAGAAAATTTCATCTTGGAAGTTATAAACATCCTAAAAACTAGAGCTGAAAGTGAGTTGAAGTTGTGGTAGAAACAGCAAACACGTTTTAATCTCAATCCTAATTTTATTTATACAAATGAGGGAGTTATATACTTAGACTGCATAACCAATCAACCATATTTCATTCTGCTTATGCCAATATAGGTACCCAAGAGGCTTGTTTAGCTGGTTGAATCCTTTGATACATCACTTGAGAAACACAGTAAATTACCAATAAATGGTTTCTCAGTTGTTTATAGAAGATCTTAAGTTCAGCCAACAGTGTTTTAATTTTACAAATGGCATACATACAGTTTACTTGGACCTTAGAGACATGTGTAATTGCACATGCAACAGGGACAGGGAAAGATAAGTAATACAGCTGTATGCTAGAGTCAAATGTGCTAGAAGATAAATCTCCAAAATTTAAAATTTATGTTTTACTAGTTGTTAATTAATTTCAAACCTATGATGTTTTTCTTTACCTCCCACCCTCCCTCCTTATTCCTTTCTTCTTTCTTTGTTCTTTTATTCTTTGTCTTTAGTGACCACTGTTTTCCATGATGGTGGATGCATAGAACAATATTAGAGTGAAGGGACTGCTGATAGCAAATCAAATGTTTACCCGGAGCCAATACTTCTAGTCTGATTTATGTAACAGGTGCATCCATCACCCAAAATTTGTTACTGATACCTTCCTCTAATAATGTCACCAAAATATGTTTTCTGTCTCTTTTGCCTATTAAAGTCA
Source organism: Orientallactaga sibirica (assembly GCA_036365145.1). Classification (NCBI taxonomy): domain Eukaryota; kingdom Metazoa; phylum Chordata; class Mammalia; order Rodentia; family Dipodidae; genus Orientallactaga; species Orientallactaga sibirica. Next base: position 13,802,598 of record JAEOAD010000017.1, read on the forward strand.
TCTCAAAAATACTTCCTTAAAAGAGATACTTGCAATGATAGTTAATATCATAATTGTATTAAATGAAAGTTATGCCTACTTCAACCCATCCCAGTTTAAAACTTTGATTTTGCATACATTCAAACTAGTCCTCTCTGTCCACCTCTAAGGCCCTGGTCTCAGATCCCGAGAGGCCTAATTCTACCTCTTTTCTTCCTTCACTCTTTTTCTTTCCCTCTATCTGAGAATTTTAATGGGGATAAAAAAAAAGTGGAAGATGCATTAATTTCCAAAAATACCTTAGTGAAGTATCACAAATGAGGGGGCTTAAGATTGGAAGTTTATTCTTACAAATTGGTCTTCAAGCTAAGTTTATGAAATGAAAAAATGGATAGGATTGCTTTCTTTCAAGGGTTATGAGAGAGAATTTTTTTCCTCATACTTTTATGGGACAGCCAGAATTAATTTTGTTTGCAGCTTGTTTATCTTTGTTTTTGTTTCTCTCTTCACATACATCCCTGACTCCTTAGAGTGACATCAATCAATTGAACTAGAGATCCATTCTACTCCATTGCTACCTCATTTTAACTACATCTACAGTGACTATTTCTAAGCAAAGTCACACCCACTTAGAGATAGTGGGTATTAAGATGTTAACAAATATTTTCCCAATCATATAATTCAACTCATATAGAAGCAATAAAAATCTTTCTATCCTGTGTTAACATCTTCCAGAATATTATTTCAATTCTGACACAAGATGGATCAGCAAATTCAACGAAAAGTAGCTATCTCAGAAGTATGTGGATCACTCACAATACCATCAAGGGTGTTGGAGTTGGAGTACTCTTAGACTAGGCAATGGGTAATGTTTAGTAAGCTGTAAAGATTTTTTAAAATAAACATTTATATTCATTTATAAGGACAGAGAGAGAAGAAGTAATGGGCATGCCAAAACCTCTTGTCAGTGCAAACAAACTACAGATGCATGCACTACTTTGTGCATCTGAATTTCTTTACATAGGGACTAAGGAATGAAACTTGGGCAGTCAGGTTTTACAAGCAAGCACCTTCAACTTCTGAACCATCTCTCCAGCCCTCAGAAAGCATTTGTACTTATTTATTTGAGAGTTGGGAGGTAAAGAGAGAGAGAGATAAAAAAGAGAGAAATTGATTGATTGATTGATTAAAAGCATGCCAGGACCTCTTGCCACTGCCCATGATCTCCAGAAATATGCACTACTTGAGTATCCGGCTTTATGTGTATTCTAGGGAAATGAATGTGGACTATCAGGCTTTGCCAACAAGTACTTTTAACCACTTAACCATCTCCACAGGAGCATAAATAGTTCATGGATGGTATGACAAAATCATTGTTGATCAATAGATGCAATGAAGTATTTTTGGTTAGATATACCTGTAAATGACTTAAATTTGCCAGGTAAGGCCTTAACTGGTGCAATGGTGTAAATGTGGGTCCCATGGACTCAGGTTTGATTCTTGAGTCTCCAGTGAGTGCAGTCCTGTTGAGGAAGAGGTATGTCACTTGGTATGGATCTTGAGTATTCCCAAAGTATGTGTATAGCAGTTTGGGAGCTCTGGATGTTTGTGCTTGCTGTTAGGCATTTACTGGCTATTTGATGTTGTCTCTCTGCTTAGACCTATGAAAGTGAGCCAGCTTCTTCCACCAGTGATAGTGCTCCCCTGTATTTTGTAAACTTGAAATAAACCTCTTTCCTCCAATGAACTGTTTCTGGTTGGGTGTTTGTCTGAGTAAGAGAAGCTGAAAGAAACATTAATTTGGTATTGAGTAGTAGTGCTGTTGATGCAATAAATCGGAATATGTGGATTTTGGTCTTTTGGAAATTGTGTGCTGGAGAAATGTGGAAGGATGTGATTCTTCAGACTGGAGATGCCTCACAGTGTTTTAAGCAACATTTTATGGACTATTCTGGTAAGTGTTTGAAAATGCTAAATACAGAGAGAATTGTGGACTGTGAAGGCTTGGCTTATGAAGTTTCAAAGGGAAATCAGGGAACCTTTCTAGTATGAATGCTGAATGTATTCTTCTGCTCATGCACAGAGAGATTGATCAAGGATGAATTTTAAAAGTAATAGTCTGATGTGCTTGGCAGAAGATATAGAACAGAAATATTAAAAATGTATGTTTTAGCACAGGAAAAATTCAAGCAATTTCAAAGTTACTATCATAGAGACTGGCTTTAGATTGCTGAATCTATAATTATTAAACAGAGTACAACCATTAAGGGTGGCCCAATAGCTTTTCACTGGGCAATGAAAAAGATGCCTGATAGGAAAATCCACCCAGGAAAGGCTCAATGCAGATTATTTTGAAAGGAATGACTTAATGGGACAATTCCGAAGAAGTATGCTGCTTTTCAAGGTCAAGGTTTATTCCCTTTGGATTAACAAATTTGGCTATGCCACACACCTGGTGTTGGATTTGGAAGCATGCAAAATGTAAAGAAGTTGTCATTAAATGTACAAGGTTCCAGAGGCCACTGCATGTGAAACAAGGTTGAATTCCTGTGCACAGACCCACTAAGGGCATTGTATGGACCAGTTCCAGGGACCAGCTGCAGAGACGCAGCATAGTGAAGCTGGGTGAGGTCCCTGTATTTAAGACCAAAATAAGTCCATAACATGGTACTATAAGTATGGACCCTAAAGATGATTTGGATATATCAGGACTGTTCACTTATTGTCATGGAGAACTGATGGCTCAGGATGAAAGTTTCTCCTGGGCTACTCAGTCCAGTTGGAGTGCCAGAATAGAAAATCCAGAGACTGTTGTGACTGGTTATGGATATTAGACTTGAACTGCACATGTTTGATGCTTATCTGATGGCAATTGATGAGTATTGGTCCATTCTCCCCTTATTATGCCTTTTTGCAATTAGAAATATTTACTCTGTGTCATTATGTGTTGGAAGTATATAACTTATTTTGCTTTTACAGGACTCAGTTAAGAGACAGTTTTAAATCTCAGATGAGACTTTAGATTTTGGAACAGTCTTAAAGTTGGTAAAACATATGTAGGACCTTTGAAGTTGTACTGAATGCAACTTCCACTGGGAGATGGCCATTTGTCTATGAGGGCCAGAGGTAGATTGTAGTAGTTTAAACATGTGGTCCCATAGATTCAGGCTGGAATGTTCATTTTTCATTGGGTGGATCCCTGCTGGGCAAGAGGTATGTCACTTTGGGTGGATCTTGGAGTCCAGCACTAAGGTATATTTGGGGAGTGATCTTAAATACAGCTCTAAGGTGTGTAAAGAGCAGATTTGGAGCTCTGGTTGTTCATGCTTACTGTTTTGTGTTTGCTATTTGATAGTTTCTCTCTGCTAGGATCTATGAAAGTGAGCCAGCTTCTTCCACCAGTGATAGTGGTCCCCTAGAATTTGTAAGCCTATATTAAACCACTTTCTTACTATAAACTGTTTTTGATAGGGTGATTTTTTTTTTTCCCAGCAATGGAAACTGACTGCAATACCTGGATTTCAATACTAAAAGCAACTACAAAATAGAGTTATAGCGGCAACTGATGTAGTGTTAAGCTAAGTGGTTCACCTGGGGTTGGTGACAATTATGATTTGATTAATTTTTTTTGTAAGGCAAATTGTTGTCCGTGATATATAGCCATAGGGTGATTAGCATGGATGTAGAGTTCCAATAATGAAAATTGTTGAGGGTGTGGTCTTAAACCACTGCTCAAGAAGAGTAAAATGGTGGCCTTAAGACTCTAAAAAAAAAAAAAAAAAAAAAAACTATACAAGGAATGAAGCTAATGTACATTATGAGAAGAACCCCGTAGTTAATGATCATAAAAACAGAAAGGAACATGCTAATCAAAATTATCCTATTTCTACTCATGCTTTTTCCTTTATTCTAGTCATCTGCTTCATTGAGTATTTGAGCCTATCATTTGCCTGATATGCAACTTTTATTGAATAGTGTCTATGGACTGTCCCTCTCTAGACTTGAATATTTAATAAAGTTCTAAATTGATCAGAGTTCTAAAAATAGTAGAGTAATTTAAAAAAGTAAAAAAAACAAAACAAAAAAAAAAAAAAAAAAAAAAAACCTGCACATTGATGGCAATAATCAGCTAAAGCCTCAAAGGAGGACCTCTCTCAGTCAGGATTTCTCACAGTCTGGTAATTTGCCTCACAGCTGAGTCTACCTATGCACATATCACCACGTTGATAAATTTTAACACCACTTCAGGAAAGGCAGAGTGAGGCAGACTTTTTTCTCTTCCACTTCTGGCCCCAAAGTACAAACAAACCCCATTACCTTCACTGCTTTTGCCAAAGTAGTTAGCAGAGGATCTGAGACCTGACAAAGCTGCACTCTGCTCCTTCTTTTCAGCTTTGACACTTTAGTGAAGAACTTTTCATCTTTTAGCAATAACAATAAACCTTAACTACTAAGCCATCCCTCCAGCCCATATGTATTACTGGTCTTTAAGTATGGTATACATTTCCAACCTTTTTGAACTACTCACCTACTGTGTAGTCTCTCAAAAATTTATTTGGCTTGAAGAAACATGAGAAATGAAGAAATTAGTGACATTTCTTCCTTAACAGTATAAGCAATGGTTATTTGTGATTCATTTTAATTAACTGCTATTAGTTATTGGTTTCTGAATGACAAACAAACAAATAAATAGCCTGGGAGGGGGCAAAATAGGAATGTTAGAGAGGAACATTTATGAAATTCAGCCGAAGTCCTCTCTGGAAACTTTTCAGTGTGAGTTTGGAGGAAATGATGAGAACAGTTTACAACAAATTAGTCCCATAACACATTAATTGAGAGCATCAAAAACTTGGATCACTGAAGTTGTGTCTAACATATTACACTTCAGTGATTCTAAGACATATGCTTCAGTTTTGAAATTTTAGAATTTAGAGGCACAGGCAGCTGTTAAAAATCTTATCTTCACTATTATTCTAGTGGCCATGTTGCCACTTATATTACTATTAATGTATGCATAAGCTTTTTCCTGGCTTTGCATGATGCTATCCCTTAAATTTGGCTTGATGAATTATTGTCATCAAATTTGTGGAATTTATTTTCCTCTTATAAATGCTTCCATTTCTTTTCTGAAATATCCCTCAGAAACCAACTAGTTATATCACAGAAATCTTTCACTTGAAATTACTGAATAGACATCAATACTTTTGATGAATATTAAGGAAACAAAAGTAAAACTTTCTCTTAGGAAATGCTCAACCACTCGTGCTATAATTATATAAGATCTAAGAAGTTTTAATATATGCCTAGAGTAGTTACTAAAGTTAAATCCTCTTTCTCTGTTTCAATATACATACTTTTTTTCTTATGTGCACATGGAAGTAAAATGAAAGGTTCTAGAAATTTATATAAAAATAAAAAATGTATTAATTATACTTAATGCTGAGATCATTGTTATATTTCATAAAATACTAAAATTAATTTCAGTTAATTTCATGTGTTATAAACAAAAACATAACAATTTTCTATTTTGTAGGTTACATAGTATAATTTTTAGTACTTTTTCCTCCAAAGAACTGATTTGGCCTGTAATGTCAGTTCAATCTATGAGAAAGTGAGATGACTCCAAGTGCTGGTGAAAGACGGGGCAGTGTTTAGTCTATGGTCAATGGAAGTATCATTGATTGACCTTGCTTTTGTTTGTTGAGGTCAGGTCTCACTCTAGCCCAGGATAACTTGGAATTCCCTATGTAGTCTCAGGGTGCCTTCACACACACAACAATCCTCCTACATCTGCCTCCCAGGTGCTGGGATGAAAAGCGTGTGACATCATGCCTGACGAAAGTATGATTGAGAAGTTGCCTTTAAGCATACATGAAAGAAATGAATGACTTGAGCATTCAAATTAGTCCAGATAACAGAACAGCCCATGCAGTGTCCTTCAGGCTGTGACAAGGGGAAATCCCTACTTCCACATGGGCTCTCTAAACCCTACTGCCCCCCACCCCCACATGGCAGGAACTTTCCGCATTTTCTTCTCTTTCCTCTCTAAATCCCTTTTTATATTTCAGGTCCATGTTACTTCCCACATGGGTGCTTGGACCTTGTGGGTCTATCCATTATCCCTTCCTGGGTTTGCAGATCCTACCTCTACCTTGTATATTCTTGAATAAAATTGTAATGGTTCATAAGTTATCCTCCTCAGTCTGGTTTATTGAATTCTTTAGTTAAAAACAGACAAGAACTCAGAGTTTTGAGTCCCATTACTTTTCCTAACCCGTAAAACCTGTTACATAATGCATATCAAAATAGCATCAAATGTCTAATTGTCTTGTAGCAAAAGTTCTTTCCTCTTGTTTCCATGTCCTATTCTTCTGCTACTTTGAGGTAGTTGCTTTTACTTATTATGAAAATACACTATTCTATTTTTATATTATTTATTGTTGTTATAAATGAATCCCTCGGAAATTCATGTAGGTATAAAAATAAAATTTTAAAAAGTCTATTCAGTGCTATAAATTTCATTCACTTTCTTGCTGATTTTGAGTGAGGAGACAAAATATATTTTATGTAAATGATGAGAATAATCTCAAAAATCATATCTTAAGTTAAAAAAAATAAGATTAGTGTTTTTGTTTTAGTGCCTAATCAGTTACTGGAAACATGATCTTATAACACTTCCTATTATCTGGAGGATTTAATGAACAGGAGTGCAGACAAAGGTTCCCTGGGTTCCCTGCAAACGTTCCCCTGAGATGGAAATGAAGTCGTTGGGCTGGTGGTATATATTATTTGGAGGCACAGTTTGGAACATTTCCAATTCCAAGGTCACCCGGTTCATTGTGAAGATTGGTTCCCTGTGGTAGTGAGGTCTTATTTGAGTTGTAAAAGAATGATTAAAAATGACTCTTAGCTCTTAGAGACTACTCACAGTTCTTCATGACACCCTTAAACACCCTCTACAGAAAGTTCTCATGCTGAATGACTCCTGTAATTAACACTAGAAATAAGGTTATCTCCATTGGTTCATTTCGAAGTGAGCTAATTAAGGCACCTAACCACAGGAGTGACCCCACACATACTCACAGACATGGCCCACACTCAAGGTACCGCACACACAGGTACATGTACATGCAGGCATTGTAATCTTGGAAGACTTTGTAAATATTTCCAACAATATATACTCTAAAATTTCTCAATTAATGTGAGTTAAGAATATTGCTATTATGGGCTGGAGAGAAGGCTTAGCATTTAAGGTGTTTGCCTGCAAAGGCTGACAAGCCGAGTTCGATTCTCTAGTATTCACCTAAAGGAAAGCCAGATACACAAGGTGTCCCATGCATCTGGAGTTCATTTGCAGTGATTAGAGGCCCTGGCATGCCCCTTCTCTCTGTCTCTCTTCTATTTCTCTCCGATTGCAAATAACTAAATAAAATACATTTTTTAAAAGAATAATGCTATCAGTAACAACAATATAACACACGAGTGTCTGGGGGATAGTACAGTTCTTATTTTTTTTAAAACTTTTAAAAAAATTATTATTTTTTTGGAGAGAGAGAGAGAGAGAGAGAGAGAGGAAGACAGAGATGGGCACGCCAGCAGTGTCTCAGCTGCTGCCAAAGAAATCCAGATGTGTGCGCCCCTTGTGGTCAAGTGCGGCAGTGTGCCATTGCCTCACTTTGCATCTGGCTAAATGTGGGGCTGGAGATTGAAACCGCTGGAGATTGGAACCAGTGTTCTTAGGCTTAGGAGGCAGGCACCTTAACCTCTAAGCCATCTCTCCAGCCCTTTTTTTGTTTTTTTGAGGTAGGGTCTCACTCTAGCTCAGGCTGACCTGGAATTCACTATGTAGTCTCAGGGTGGCCTTGAACTCACTGTGATTCTCCTACCTCTGCCTCCAGAGTGCTGGGATTAAAGGCGTGCACCACCACACCCGGCAGTACAATTCTTTATTTTATTCAAACTATCGACAGTATTTCTGGTGACAATAGCTAATGTTTCATTAAATATAGAATTTGGCAAATTAGGCCTTCTTAGTAAACAGAGAGATATTGACCATTGTATAATTTTCAATGCCAAATAATATTAAGCACCATATAGAATATACTACATCTTTGGCCTGCAAGGAACTTAAAAAGAAAAAAAAAAAAAGATGTCTTTTAAAAAAAATGTTATGCATTTCCCTATAGCCTAAGATTAATGAGCATATATAAGATTTTGATAAGTATACTATTAACTCAGAAAAGTACACTTAGAACAAGTGAAAAACAACCATTATTATAAAGAAGCAGATGTTTTCTAACACATGATACTGTAGGCTCTCATCAGACTCTCCTAATGGCAGTCTGTACATTGGTACTTTGCAATTCAAGCCATTAGCCTTTTTTCTGATACATGAGTTCCTGAATAATGTACATTGTCTTTGTAATGCTCTTTCTCTACAAAAGTCTATACTTGCTTTCAGAAAGAGTCTATTGAATGTATTTGGAGTTCATTTCATTTTTAAACACATACAACCCAATCCTGCTTTTTGCTCCCAGCAGCTCAGAATGAAGCAAAAGCTATTTAGCCATGTTCAAGGAGAAACAACAATATTTTAATTATAGAATCAGTAATAATTTATTGCTGAAAAAAAGTTTGGCTATACATGAAGAAAAATACAAAGAAAATTAGGCAAATCATTTAGTAGTTCCAAAAGGAATGATATGCAATTATATGTACAATTAAATTCAAGGCTATTCTTTATAGAAGAGGAGAAGTGAAGGCCCAAATAACAGATGCTGTGTTTAAAACAGAGTTTCGGTTTTCTTAATTACTGCTTAAGAGTAAAAGTTACTTTTTAAAGTTATAAGAGAAAATAATCAGTAGTTCTTCTTATTTCTATATCACACTCTTAATAAGGTGATAGAATATCACATGGAATAACTCAGAGCTCCTAAATGAGTCCATAGAAGTTTTAGCATAAACATCAGTCTTGTGCTCTCTCAATTAACACTTTGAAAGCTACAAAAAAGAAAGGATGAAAATGAAACAAGGATCATTAATTAGAGTATTTTCTGGCTAAAAGTGTGTCTATATGTATTCAGACATTTTTCATTCAAAAAATTGTAATGTGGGGCCAGGCGTGGTGGTGCACACCTTTAATCCCAGCACTCGGGATGCAGAGGTAGGAGGATCGCCACGAGTTCAAAGCCACCCTGAGACTACATAGTGAATTCCAGGTCAGCCTGGGCTACAGTGAGACCCTACCTCGAAAAAACAAAACAAAAAAAAATTGTAATGTGTATAAGTGATGGAATATATTTTATATATATTTATATAATAAAGTTATACAACCAGTTTAGTGATCTTTCACAAAATGGAAATATTATTTGTTCTTTTCTAACTAAATTCTTTTTTTAAGGACTTCTGAAATCCTCCTTTTAAAAAAATATTTGAGAGAAGGAGACAGATGGAAGGGGGGGGATGAATGTGCCAGGGCCTCCAGCCACTGTAAACGAACTCCAGACACATGTGACACCCTTGTGCATCTGGCTGACATGGGTCCTAGGGGATCGAACCTGGGTCTTTAAGCTTTATAGGAAAGCACCTGAACCACTAAGCCATCTCTCCAGCTCCTAACTAAATTCTTTCAAAGACATGAAGGGTGAAATACTTTAAGACATGTTTACATTGAACATCGCTCAGTAAGTCTTCAGATTACTGGCAGAGACTTCAAAATATATAGAACTGTAAAACTGAAAATAACCACAGAGTCATTTAGAACTATAATTTATTTCCATTATGAAGTTAACTAGAATCTAAAGGTATTCAATGGGTTTTACTATCAGGAAAACAAATTAAATTGATTTAAATTCCCTCCTTCCTAGGGAACAGGTCAACATTTAAAAACATTAGTTTTCAGGATAATAAATTTAACATTTTGAATGGTAAGTAGTTAAATTTTATGAAAAGGACTATGTTTTCTGTCTGTAAAGCTTGGCATATATTACTTTTTAAAAAGTGGGCTTTATATCTTAAAGTTTTTAATGACAGTTTTGTGGACACAAATTTAAATATAGTTTTTTCATCAGAATTTAGAAACATGGGATGCTAATTTCATAGACATTGATAAAAAAGTAATTGTTATCACAGATTAAAATAATCACAATATATTATTGTTATGACATTGTTTTCTCATTATTTCCTTTACATCTCAAAAAGATGTTTTAGCTTTATGAAATCTTTTTTTTTTTTCTTTTTTTTTTTTTTTTTTTGTTGGTGTTTCAAGGTAGGGTTTCACTCTAGTCCAGGCTGACCTTGAATTCACTATGTACTCTCAAGGTGGCCATGAACTCATGGTAATCCTCCTACCACTTCCTCCTCAGTGCTGGTATTAAAGGTGTGTGCCACCACACCCAGTAAAAATTTTAATGTAATAGCTTTTTCTCACTTTAGTGATCCATGAACATTTCATGGATCTTTCTTATATTGATGACATTTATGGATCTTAGTTTCTTTATGTACTTACAATGCCACTAGGATTTAGACCACACATACATTTATTAAACATGTCATTATATTATAATTTATATAGTGCAATACAATGAAACATGCTGGAATGAATAAAAAGAATAGAGTGGCTTAACATTATATAATAAATACACCAGGTAGTTACAGCAATTCATAGTTTCAAATAAATTAGCATAGAACATATTTGGTTTCATCAATTAGTGATGAATCTGTTACTCATTTTTTCCTTTATATTCTACCCTATATTCCAAGTTGCAAACTGCTCAAATAACTTTAAATAGATTGTGTTCTTAAGTTTTTTGTATTCATTTCCATCTAGTAATAGCATTTGCTTGTTATTTAGAGGATATCAGTATTATGTGAGGCAAGCACAATTATAAAAGAATTTTAATCCAGGTTCTCAGTTTTGAACTACTTTATGTAATAGCCAGAATATACGTAAAATCATAGATCAAGGAAAATCACATCTAATAATGAGGACTTTTATACCTTATATTACTCAGTAGAGGAATCTGCCTCAAAGACTATTGTGAGTGCTTAGACTCCTAATATGTTCAATGTGTATGCATACAGCAATACATTACATTGCCTATTACATCTATGAAACTTGATGAGATGAAAAGTGATAACAGATGCTTAGTTTTCTATCTTTCACTCGATGAACATTTCTAGGTACTAGATTAAAGAAAATTAGTGATTAAAAGGAAAATAAATTTGGTAAAGGGATTTTTTTCTAGTAGTTTTCTTTTACTGTGATTCCAATTATATATATTTTTTCACTGGTACATTTTTTAATTTGTCTCATCTTTGTTTTTTAAAAGGCAAAGTAGAACAAAGCAAAATAAAAATGTGCAGTGAACAATATGTGTTAGTGCTGTAGATGCCTTCATAGAAAGAATAAGGAAAAATGAATACTTTTCCCTAGGTATAGCCTTGCCTAGGGTTTCTCTTCCAACAGCAAAATGCTATTTTTAAATCGTTAACTGCTTCAGGGAAGAGAAGCACAGGAGTGCTTGGGTTGGGGCTAATGAGCAGTGTTAAGCCTTAATCTAGTTAAGTAGTAGAAAAAAGAAACATAGGGACAGAAAAAATTCAAAATCAAAAGTTTCTCTTCAATAAAAGACATAGCATTTCTTGACAATGATGAGATGCTCTCTTAATCTACCCCTTGAAACACATTGAGTTTGTGGTTTGATATCATCAGTAATACAAACATAACTTTTGGGAAGTTAGAAGTTGTATTAAAATTAATTAATATTAATGTATTCAATTTACTTTTGAGGGAAAGCATGAATAAATTCTTATAAAGGATGAGTGGTGTAAGCATGCTAAATTATAGGTGATGATGCTTGTTTAATGAGGTTTATACAATCTATGTTCAATTGGTTTGTTGAGATTCAACTTACAGTGTCTTTTATATCAGCATTGCACACCTTCTCTCTCTCTCAAACAAATGAGGCTAAGGAAATGTCTGCATTGGTAAACAGCTTACTGAGCAAGGATGGGGACCATGTGTTTGGATCCTCAGCACCCACATAAAGTTTTCTCATGTCAATGAAGCTGTAATTCCAGTGCTGGGAAGAAGGAGCCAGGAGGATCTCTGCAGGTTGCAGGTTAGCTAGACTAGCCAAATTGGTGAGCGCCAGGGTTAGAGAAAGAACCTGTCTGAAAAATAAGACAAAAGGTGACTGAGAAAGGAATACATTTTTTTTTGAGAGAGAGAGAGAGAGAGAGAGAGAGAGAGGAAGACAGATAGAGATGGGCGCACCAGCAGCCTCTCAGCTGCTGCAAACGAAATCCAGATGTGTTCACCCCCTTGTGGTCAAGTGCGACATTGCACCCTTGTGTCACTGCATCTGGCTAAATGTGGGACCTGGAGATTGGGACCGGTGTTCTTAGGCTTAGGAGGCAGGCA